>JBBYHQ010000017.1:205844-239096 GCA_038382645.1 Spergularia azorica
ACTGAATTAATTGATAAATTAACTGCAATTAGACGAATTAATAACTAGAAATAGACTAGATTCATTAATTGTTATTTAGATAATTCTGATCTGATTTGATTTGATTTGAATTGATTTGAAAACATCGTTGAATAAGTTGAATCGCACAGGACCTTAGTGTTGGGGGGATGATTGTCGGTCGTTATGGTGGTTTTAATAATGTAGAGCCGTATGAGAAAGAGTTCTATGATATGATCCTTTTTTCTAAGACCGGAGACAAGAGCCCAATTTTCGGTTCAACCGCTTGATCCGATCCGACCCGATTTCCAATAAACTGCGGCTCCAACCCACCTTCCTGACTGTCATAATCCGTGGATTTGATTTGACACATCATCCTCAATTTTATCAATCAGTTATTATCTACTGTAAACTTTGAGATAAACCCCCAAAACTTTCACAATTTTCCTACAAATGATGATACACTTTGTACTTCAACTCTATCATTCTCTGTCTTTTTCTCAATGATAATTGTAGTTGAATGATTGCTAGGGAGAATAATTAGATGCCCAAATCATCAAATTCCTTATTAATCACCAAAATATTACTACTTTAATTCTATTATTACTTGCATAATAATCTTCATATATCATATAATAATAATAATAACAATATTATAGCATCTTTTTTTCTCTCTGAGTGGACCGTTCCTTTGATTATTTGATCAACATTTCTGGGGAAAGACTAAGTCGTGGTCAAGCAGTAAGTTCTTCTAACTCAACCCTTTTCAAACACTTTCCATCTTTATGTTTTTCTAGATTAAAGTTTTGATCTTTTTGACCATTTAATTTCCTGCTGTTTATCTTAATTTTATTGTATATTTAATTGAATTTGTGGGTTTAATTTATTGGTTTGGTCTTGAGCGCTGAGAATTGTGAACATTACGCATCTGTCAGTTTGGGTATGGTAAGATTTGATTATGATCAGTGAAATCAGTATATAATTGTGTTTTTTGATCTGGGATTTTATGCAATTGTAGTTTAGTCAAATGGGTGTTTGCAAAGATTGTTGCTTTTCTAAGTTTTGATTTATGGGTATAGAATTATAGATCAGTTTGAAAGTTTTGTTCTTTGATTGGATTTTCTGCAGTATATTGATTTTAGTGTAATTTGGTGAAGCACATGATTTGTATCGAAATCGGTTTGATTGAACTGTTTTGCTTCGAAATTGGGTGAGAATTATGAATGCTAGATAGTTGTGCTGTGAATTGGAGTTTGAGTGATCTGAGGTGAATGGGAGAATTTTCGCCCGATTTCAGGTAAAAGATGGGTGTATACCTGAGCACGCCTAAGACCGAGAAATTCTCAGAGGATGGTGAAAATGGCAGGGTTAGATATGGGTTGTCTTCAATGCAAGGTTGGCGCGCTACAATGGAAGACGCTGTGAGTAGTCCGATTTTTTGTATAATTTGTGAAATATTTAGCTGTCTGAATTGTTAAACATTTCACTGCTTCTTGAAAATAAGTAGGAGTGATTTAGTCGTTCAATCTTCAATATACTTGTTATTGTTGGGTTGTGAAAGTGAAATTCTGTTCAATATGGCTTATTGGATGTTCAAGAATGATGTTGAGCGTAAGGGTCTGACCTCTCTAACAATTGGAAGCTATATATGGACTAAGATAAGAATAACTTGCACCACTTTTGCACCCCCACCCCCAGACGAAGCTCATTACTTGTAAAGCATGCTGAAAATATGCAAAAAGAGCTAAATGTCTTTAAATCTAGTAAGAATGTCTGTACTGAAGAATGACTTGCCGTGATTTGCCAGTAGCTCTTGTTGCATGGGCTCTTCCAGCACATTGGCCCTATAGAGTTTCTCACTGTAGGCAAGACCAAAATAAAGTTTTTTTTCTTCTTCTTTTTAAATAGACACTAAGGATGTAACTGGCTCCGTGTACACAAAGACAACAAGCTGGTGATGCCAGTATAGGAAAAGAGTTGGATGTTCAAGATTAAGCTATCTTAGATAATCTTAAATTATTTCAACTCACCCTTCTGTTCCTTGCGGGGGTGAACCCAACTAAAGCCGAAAATAGACATGGATAAGTGCCATAGTAACGAGACCCATGTGCAAGGGTGCAAAAGATCCCTTGTAAGTAGGTACATACTTGTAGTTAAGCTAGGCATTAGTCCACATGATATATCTTTTCTATCTACCCCCCCCCCCAAAAGCTGTACACTATTGAACAATCTGGCATTTTATTTCCTAACGGGTCCAAAACGTGGAGTGGTTCCTTTATGTCTAGCCCCCCCGCCCCCCCAACTCTACATACTTGTAGTTCAGATATCCAATTATCGTAGAGAGCATTCAGAAATGATGCAAAATAACCTACTTCTCTTTGATTCCTCAATAAGCGAGTACGTAGCTAGGAAGAATAGATGGAGCATAACCGTGAATATTCATATGTAGCGTACGTGTGATGTGTGGTCATATTAGAAAGGATGATGTGTGATTAACTGTTGAAACATGTCCGTTGACCTTTCGTGATTATGACTATGATTGCTCTTTCATGTTTCCACTTTTTAGATCTAAGATCTCATATGGCACGACTCACGTCTTGGATTTGTGATACGCATTCTTGGGCTATTCTTGTATGATCTGATCTATTGATTTATATTATGCTCTTCTCTACTGAGTTTGGTATTTACTTTGGTAGCATGCTGCCTTCCCTGATCTGGATGCGTCTACTTCATTTTTTGGAGTTTATGATGGTCACGGAGGTAAGCACTGAAGATACTTCTAAATCTTTTAAGTAAAATTGCTCTTAATTCATATATGCTGTAGACTTTTTTAGAGTTGACCTTGTCAACAGAAGACAAAGTTGAGAGAATAGGATCATGATTAGTCTTTTTTTTTTTTTTTTTTTTTCCCCCTCTAATGCGGGGCAGGCAGGTGAATTCGTCTTCTTTGGTTCAGTTTATGATCCATCTTCTTCAATGCTTCTGATAACATGGTAATCACTCATGTGAAAACATCAACTGTTAGATTGCATATATGTCAACTCGTGAGCTATTGATGAAGTTTGCATATATGCCCCCTATTTGTTAATATGATTTTTCTTCCTTTCCACGCTGATATGTGTTATATTGGATGGTTGTGTTCCGATATCTCCATTAGTTGGCAAGAAAATTATTCTCGGAATATGGTGGTCTGTGCTGTATGTATAATATGTAGATTGATGATATGTTTATCATAATGCTTCAAGGATGATAAATCCAGTGTGTTGGGTAGTGTTTTTTGTTGATGGTGTATCTTGTGATTATGTACTCATTGCATTTTTTTTAGGCAAAGTGGTTGCGAAGTTCTGTGCGAAGTTCCTTCACCAACAAGTGCTTAAGAGTGAAGCCTATTCAGCTGGGGAATTGGGAACAGCTCTTCAAAAAGCTTTCTTTAGGTAATATTATATGCTATGACAAGAAACTGTTAAATTGTCCAATCTTATCTTTAATAGATATAGGCTCTCGAGATCTATAGTCTCTGTGAATTTTATATGATGAGATCATGGCATAGACAGTACGTGGAGTCTCAGGGAGAGAAGTAGCATAACGCTCCATATCCGTAGATACATTTGTGCACTTGACTGATAACCCAAAAGTTATCATGAATAGAAGAGATTGCCCCTCAAGCTCTGAGTTTGCTTTTACTTCTTCATGTATAGAACCATTGTTCTGTCTGGTAACTTCCAAAAACTAGCCTTATGCGATGTGATGCCTGACAATTGATGATTCAGTCAAGAGTCTGATCTAATATGCATTGAGGGACTGATCAGTGTTTCAGTCAACTATTGCGTAATTGTACAATCGAACTGCTTAAGATGTTTTTTTTATGCTTTATTATAAATGGGCTGTTTCTTATCGAGAGTTGTTTTCTGAACTTTTTGATTGAACGTCATGACACGAAGTCTGGGGAAATTGTCTTCAATTCTGTCATCTTATATGGCTCACTGTTAATACTTCATATATTATTTTTCAGTTCAGGATTTCCATCTAGTGTTGTATTTATTGTAGCCTTTCATCTGACTATGATGTTAAATTTTCCAGAATGGATGAAATGATGCGAGGACAAAGAGGGTGGAGAGAGTTATCTGTTCTTGGTGATAAGATAAACAAGTTTACTGGAATGATTGAGGGACTGATATGGTCACCACGCGGTGGTGATGGCAATGAACAGGATGATGATTGGGCCTTTGAGGATGTGGGTATTGCTGTCTTGACTTTGTTTTCACCTATATTTCTTGTTACTTTGGTCTTGTTCTATTTTAATCCCCTTAGCATTAGATTTCCTGTGCGACCATATGTTGTGGACTTGGGGAAGATGGTTTGGGTATAGGTTTCATTCTTTGGTCATACTCCGTAATTCTTACTGGGTTGAAACAAATATTTATGCAGTGGATGTCTCGTCTTTTCGTATCTCTTCTATTGTCCTGGACAATTTAGATTTGTTATCTAGATACTTTCTATTCGTAGTTTATGTATATGAATGCATCTCTTTGTACACTTCATATATATCACATTTGGGAACTTGTTGAAGAAAATTCTGTTCAATTGAACTACATGCCCACTACATGTGACGTCATTGTATGACAATTGTATTATCATTCTTACAGTAGTATTTAAGAAATATATATGCTAAGTGATTTCATTCAGGCTGCTTTTGTAGAAACTGTAGTAAAAATGAAGCTTCAGATTTGCACTGGACCAGATTTTAGTATATTAATCCATGGCCACTGGCCATACAATGGAAGGACTTAGTCATGTTGCAATTGCAGTATTTTCTCTGAAAAAGATGTCCACTTATTTATTCTGATAGTTATTTGGATGGCACTATACTGTTACTATACTCAAAGGTCTTTTTACCAGGGGCCTCACTCGGATTTTTCGGGTCCTACTTCTGGATGCACTGCCTGTGTCGCACTTATAAGAGGTACCCAAGTCCTTGTGGCTAATGCTGGTGATTCTCGCTGTGTGATCTCCAGAAAGGGCCAGGTATACTATCCTATTGTAAACTTGTAACTAGAGCTCGCAAAAGGTCGTGTTCGTGTCCGTGTCAAAGATAAACGTGTTGTAAAACCCTTGATACTAACCCGACCCGATTATTAAACGTGTCGATAACCCTTGACACTAACCCAACCCATTTAATAAACGTGTAACACGTTAACAACCCGCCTAAAATAAAAGTTCACAAAAATTACATTCTATTAAAGAAAATTGTAGGATTTAGGCTATTGTGTCTATGTAACTCATCATTAATAACAAAGACTAGTTTAAAAAAGAGTAATTTCCTCAATTAGATTATTTAAGTTTTGAATTAGGCTCTATCCAGCTTAAAAAGTAAGGCTGTCATACGAATTGAGAAGACTAGCATATCAAATACAATTAAACGGGTAAAATTCGTGTTTGTTTCGTGTCAAAAATTTCAACACTAACCCAACCCATTTAGGTAATCGTGTTAGACGTGTTGACCCGTTTAATTAAACGGGTTGAAAACTCTCAACACTAACCCGCTATTTTCGTGTGCGGTTCGTGTCGTGTTGTCGTGTCGTGTCAGCTTTTGCCAGCTCTACTTGTAACAGATCAATTTCAGCAGTTGCTGGGACTTGGCTCTGAGGCTTTATTTAGTTAGTGCTATCACCACAACACTTGATATGTTTGATTGAATTCGTCGTTGTCTGGTTTCAGGCTTATAACCTATCCAGGGATCATAAGCCTGAACTGGAGGCTGAGAGAGACAGGATACTAAAAGCTGGAGGCTTTATCCATGCAGGGCGAGTGAATGGAAGTCTGAACCTTGCAAGAGCTATAGGTAATTACCTTTAGAACAGTTGTGGTCAAGCTATGTACAGATGAGCAATTTTCATTTTGGGTCTTTCGGAAACAGCCTCTCTTTATTTTTAACATAGGGGTAAACCGGGTAACTGGTAAGGCTGCATACATCCCCCGCCCCTCCCTCCATAGGCAGGAGTCTTTGAGGCACTGGGGTAATCTTGTTGTATGGATTGAGATAGAGCATAGCACATTGGTCGTTTGTTCTTTGGCTCCTGAGTTTTTAGTAAGACTGTTCTTTTCAGTTTACTGTTCTTCTGAATTGAGGTCACCGGAGTTCAGAAGTGAGGTGAAGGTTTTTATTGTTGAGATTGAAAAGAACAGGGACTAACTAGCTGTCAATCAGCTGATTTGAGCACCTCTGCTCTTTTAATTGTTTATTTGTTTTCAGCCTCAAGTTAAGCACCTCTGCTCTTTTAATTGCCCATGCCTTACAGCTATATTTGTGAACGCCAGTTGAGATCTGTTTTCTTTGTCTCAAGATTAAATGTTTCAGTATAAACTTTTTTACCTAAGGTATTTATCTTGGACAGGTGACATGGAATTCAAGCAGAACAAATTTTTACCTGTTGAAAAGCAAATTGTGACAGCAAACCCAGACATAAATACGGTTGGTAGTTTAGATTGTTTGTCTTTGTAGATAATCGATAAATTCCGATTTCGGTATGATTTGTTGCGAATCCCTTATCTTATTGTGTAAACTGTCATTCATCATCTTTTGTGTCTTTGTCCCTCTTCAACTTTTACGTGTAGGATTTGAGCCTTTGACTTTCGGCTCTATTTAATTTGGTTTCTCTCTTTCTTACACAGATTGAACTTTGTGAAGATGATGAGTTTCTAGTGCTAGCTTGTGATGGCATATGGTAAGCATTGCATGCTCGTCCTTATTTTTACTGTCATGACCTGTGATTGCCCTTAAATATTTCTTTAGTAGTACAATACTAACTTCGTTTTTTTATTGTGTCAAGGGACTGCATGTCAAGCCAGCAACTTGTAGATTTTGTTCGTGAACAACTAAACACGGTAAGTGGTCAAGCCTGCATAATTGATATTACCATTTATATTGTTCTAGAACTCGCTGAAATTCATCAGAGGCGTGCTAGTTTGTCATCCTCAATCTCTAAGCCCTTTCCTTTTGACTGCTCTTAAGAATACAGTGTTAGCTTATTTCCATTCTACAAGTTTAGACTTTCACTTCAATGTCGAACTTTGTGTGTGTATGTGAAAGAGAGAGGAGATTAGAAGGAGAGAGGGGGAGGGGCAGGGTCACAGGCGGTAAAGGGAAGATGATAGAGAGGGAGTACTCGACTTCCGATTCGCTGATGCAAGCGTATGATAGGAGTGCTGAGAGCTGGTGGTAAAAAAAATTGCAAATTGACAAACTTCGAGATGTATGCAGAAAATGGGACACTTTTTTTTTTGGAATCTCGACTATAGAAATTGGGACTTTTCCTGTGTTCAAATACTATGCTGAGGAAGAGTAGGAGCATAATTGGTTGAGAAAATGTTGCATCTGAAAAGAAACTCTGGAATAAATATTGTACTCTTGCATCTGATATATTGCAGGGGAAAAAAAACAAAAAGATGAAACGATGCTGACTTATATTCCTACTATAAGACACCGCAGAAATCATGTTAGATATTTCTGGGTCTGGGAACTATCTCATTGTACTCTTGCATCTGAAATATTGCAGGAAAACAAGATCTCTGCAGTTTGTGAGAAAGTGTTTGACCGATGTTTGGCCCCTTCTACTGCTGGGGGTGAAGGGTGTGACAACATGACGATGGTTATTGTCCAATTTAAGAAACCCATGCAGAATGATAATCTTCCCTCTGACAAAGAGGCTTCACCCTCTGAACAAGTGACTGAAGATGAACCGAAACAAGAACCAGAACTAACAGAATCAAGCTGATGTAGAAATATTGGTAATGCTCTATCTTCGATTTAGGTTCCTTGTTGGATTCTTAAGTTAGTGTTGTATATGAAGATTATCCCATTCAGAGATCTCGTGTTGGGTGTATGTATAATTGTTCCGGCCTGTGTGTAGAACAATATGCCGGAGCATTATAGGATGTACAGATGTTAATTAATCAGTACAGCAAGTTTTTTCAAGTCTCAATGATTTTGTGGACAACCTATTTCCTTTTGCTGTTGCCTGTTAATCTTGTTACTCCCTTACCTGTATTTCGCTTTCTGAGTTGAGTGTTCTTTCTTTTTTGGTGGAACTGAGTTGTGGGTTTTGGCGACCCGTGTTTGCACTTAATTTGCGTCTGATTACTGTCCATCTAACCTTTACTAAGTTCTGACGGACATGCTGTTGTTTGGCATCATTTCTCCTGTGAGCTCTTGATATTGGCCTCATTTTTACTGGAATTTCTAGTGGAGGTTGGGATAACCTGATGATTTGACGTCGTACAAATCCCATTTTCTAGGAAGGACTGGAGTTCCGAAACCCAGAGGTGTTAAGTTTGGCTATGTTAGCAAAGAAAGGTCGGAAGTTGGTGCTTTGATGAACGGCTGAATAGTTCGAGTCCAAGACAGGTTTTGGAGGTTGGTGTTTTGGGTGGAGGACCGAGAAGCGCGAAACAAAGTCGTGTCGTAGGCGGCGGGTGTTTTGGTGAAAAGGGTGGCAGTGGAAGGGCCTGTTTTTGTGGAGGCTTGTGGTGTTGTGCCCATGCGTTATAGTAGACTAGTAGTGCGTTGCCATCAAAATTTACGGTTTAATCTTCACAACTTATTTACTTTTTTACCTCGAAAATTAAAGCATATCTTTTTCTTGACGGGTGAAAATTAGAAGTTTAACCTTAACCTATAGAAAAATCGCCTCCAACTGAGATTTTCTCATCAATTGTGAAATCGTCTTACGTGAGATTTTCTCATCAATTGTAAAAACCGTTATGTGAGTTAACTGAAATAAATAGTAACACGTGATTTCCTCATCAATTGTAAAAACCGTTACGTGAGTTAACGACAATAGATAGTAACTGCGCGCGCAAATTGAGAAAACCAAAACAACAAACAAGACGATACTTTTCAACACGTATCCCCGTAAGTCCGTAACACATCATCAGACCAACCGGCAGCAAAAGACCATAAATACTTCACACACAAATTTTAGCGAAACAACAATGAAAGCATCACTGAACTGAACTGTCTGATCAAAACTATGTTAAACAGCAGCTTGTGCTCCAATTTTCTCTCATAAATCGTAATTTAAAACCCTTTTCGAAACGCATAGTGTCGCCACCATTCCCTGATCATCAAAACGTTCAATTGAAAGGTTAGCTTCCTCTTTACGCTCTTTCTAAAACCCCCCTAATAAACCCCATTACCCAAGAATCGTAAATTGCAATAAAAGATTGAATCTTTTTGCTGTTTTCCTAACTTTTTGATTTCCTGTGAATTTAGGGGAATTAATTTGGTATAAACATGAACCCAGAAAAGAATGCAGTTGAATTAGAAAGAGAGATGGAGAAGAAGAAGATTAGGGAAGAGATTATTCGTCGTGAAGAACTCGAAGCGGAGGTTAGAAGGGAGATTATGATGGAGAAACAAATTCTGGGTATGAGGAATTTTTATGGGTTTTCTTCTTCTTCAAATGTTGTTGATCATCATGCTTTGTTAATGAAATATGGGTTTATGGGTAATAAATTTAGGCCTAATTATGATTATGATGAATATTTGCTGAATTTAGGCACTTCAAGTGATAATGTTGGGGGGAAAATGAGGTTGAACAGTTGTTGTCCTAGTGATGGGAGTGATGGAATCTTCTTGCGTACGAATTCGGACCCGTGTGAGAGTAATGTGATTGGAAGTGAGGAGGACAAAGGGAAAGTGGATGGTGTAGCCTTAGGTAAATGGCCTTTTGAACGAGACCCGAATCATGTTGCTGCTCAGGTTGCTGAGAAGGTTCATGCTGAAGTGGCTGAATTGGCCGAGGGCGAAGTAATGGCTGAGGTGAGATGTTTTGCAAGGACCTGTTGCTTAACCTATTGATGCATTGATGTTTTGTAGTGTTTTGTTTTTGTGTTACTTGATTCTTGCTGGTCCATGTGCTGCATTGTGGTTCTTGAATAGTTCAATTATTCTTCAGTTCATTGTGATACTCGTGGAATCGTGGTTTCACTTAATGGTAGTGTGACTGTTTGAGTGCTTTGTTGGCACTTGGAAAGAATATTGCTCGTGCATGTGCTGCATTGTGGTTCTTCTTCAGTTCAGTGTGATACTCGGGATTTAACATAGCGTAGTGTGTATTGGATTCATGTCAGCCAATTATATAACTGAGTGCGTTGTTGGCACTTAGAAGAATGTTGCAGTTGTGAACAATTGTGTGGAACACTGTACATAGGCTGATCAGAAGCTAATAAAACATGGTACTCTAACTGGTTTCGGAATTGGTAGTAGTTAGGACTAAGATGTGAGAACAAATATCCCTAGAAAATTGAATGCCCCTCATCTCAAAATTTGGTTGTTGATGATCATTTTGGAGGTCTTGCCTGAGTCTCCACACTGTACAACATTGCATTGCACAATGAAGTTGGCCTTATTCTAGCTCCCTGCGCAAGATTTTGTCCCATTTATTTCAGGATCGTCTCCTTTGATTCTCCATCTGTATACATTCCTGGATTTCCTGAAACGAGCACCGACTTTCTTAGAGCTAATATGTCCTTAGGAAAGATGGTTGTGGTAGGCTTAAGCATGCACTGGCTAAGTCGTCTTTTTTCTTTTAATCATGCACTTGTCAAGTCTTACCACTAAGTGCTGCTCCCGTGTGTGAAAATTTGTCCAATGTGCTATATGTTGCAGGATGTCCTGATTGTATCTCTGCTTATTTAGGCTCTTGTTCTTCTAATCAGTTTTTCTTTGAATTGAGTGAGCATGTGAAGCTTTGAACAGTATCTTATCAGTTGCTCTGATCTCCAGGCTCCCCTGTCGTTTTTATGTGAATAATATGTTTACTTGGTATCTGGTTCTTTCATGATAAAGCTAATAATGTAAGTTATATGTTTTTCGTACTCTTCTCTGTTATTCCCTTTTTGGCTCTAGGTTACTTTATTATGGCAACATGCTCAGTTTTCATACACAAAGTCTTCTCATTTATCATTGCTTTGCAGCTTGATCCGAGTGCGGTTATAATTGGCAAGAAAAGGAAAGCTGAGACGTCAGCTAGAGCTTGTGATGAAGAGACAAATCGAGCTATGAGTAAGGATTCACAAAAGTGGTTTTGCTCCTTATGTGAAGTATCTGCGACATCAGAGGTAACTTTGGATGCTCATTTCCGAGGGAAAAAGCACAAAGCAAAAGAATCGAAATCGAAAGCTAATGACACCACCAGCAGCATCAGTATGGACAGCAATACTGCTGATACTCTGACGCAACCTCTGCAAACCGATAGTTCAATGAGCTCAGAGCAAGACAATAGCTCATCTTCCAAGAAATGGGAGTGCTCCCTGTGTCAGTTGTCGGTTACTTCTGAGATACTTCTGAAAAGCCATCTCCAAGGAAAGAAGCACAAAGCTAAGGAAGCTAAGCTTCAAAGTGGTGTAATTCTTGCAGACCAGGAGGGTAAAAATTTGGAAGTGTCTATGTCTTCAAGTAATGTAAATGCTACTGATATCGATAAACAATGGTTCTGCTCACTGTGCGGAGTATCAGCCTCATCAGAGAACAATCTGAATGATCATTTACAAGGCAAAAAACACAGGGCTAAGGCAGGGCTGCCTCAGCAAGAGAGTAACATTATAAATCAGGAATGTACTAAAAGAATGTTGGAAGTTGAGGTTGCGAAAGATGAGAGCTTGGATGGAGGGAAGATCCTAAAATATAAACAGGCTGGCAGTCCAAGTATTGAGCAAGGCAAGGATGAAGAGTGTGAGCCGGAGCTGATCGATAGTTCAGGCACGAAATTAACTCCTGAGCCACCCGAGATAGAACTGAAAGGGAACAAAGCCTCGAGTTTGCAAGCTGAAGCTGGTCTTACGAAGAGTGGCCTAACTGCTGGAAACAAGCAAGAGACAAAACTCGTGACAAGCGAAGAGAACAAAGAGACTGAAAATCATGGTGACCCAAGCGTGGAATTTGTGAAGTACTGGCAATGCAAGATGTGCAACAAAGGCTCACCTGATGAAGCAACGATGGCTGCTCATAGGAAGAGCGATGAGCACATGACGTTGCTGAGGAAACATGGTGGTGGTCTTATATCTGTGGTAAGCATTTCAAAAGCAGCACTTGATGCCAGGGGTATTTCGACAGAGGAAGCATCTACATAAGATGTCAGCTGCAGCTAGATGTGCTCCTCTGGCTAGATGATGGTTGCTTCTAAAGTAGGTTTAATATTACTACAGGAACTAATTTTCGCAATTTTCTAAAATAATTTTACGCTACTTGTGAGAGTAGCATTGAAATTCGTATTTTCACTGAACAAATGTAGTATTCAAGTCTGGGATTGTAAAATCGCTTCCCTGATGTAATTTGGTACACTAGACATTTTCAATCTTAGTACTGCCAATTCTTTGCAATCGTCTTCATTTCGTCCTACTTGTTGGACAAACAAAGGAAGGGACTATGCATATAGGTCCACTTGGTGATGCAGCTACCAACTACGTCGCAAATTCGGACAGAATAAAGTGAGTTCAAGACGATTTCATAGGCTTCTTTGAATATTTTTTAGGGCAATGTATGATTTCATTCCCAACATAGTACTCCATAAAAAGCTACCTACCTATGGCAGATGGGTCGATAATAAGGTAACTATTAAGCGCGATAATATTTGTCAAGAAAGTGAGCATCGAACTGGAGAGGCATGATCGCTTGGCATGCTAGTCGCTAGACATGCGTAGATAATCACTGTGACAGCTCTACTCACCCCAGGGAAAAGTACTTTGACAGTTAACTACTCCCCCAAAAAAAGTAGAACTAAGACACTCTAAAGTTTTGATGTACAAATAGTAAGACGTTTTACTTTTAGATACATGGGTAAATCTGCAATGCAGCTAAAATTCAGTTTCCATGACGAAAAAGAGTAAATGTCCTGCTATTCCGCACCCAAGATTCACAATGACTTTCTGCTACGAGTTCAAGTGAATTAGAACACGGTTGCCAAATTTCAGTGTAGGATGATGGCTACATAGAACTCACTATTGTAAAACGCGATTAAGACAAAGGGACTGATGGCATAAAACGGGTAAAAGACGGGCTATTCCAAATCGAACAAGATTCAGGAGGGGGTTCTGCTCAAATGCATATAAGAAAAGCAATGAGGTAAGCCAACAGGTAACAGCTTCTTCAAATATCACTATCAATCATCATTTCTCAATGTAATTTCTCTCTTATAAGCTGAAAGCTCTAGAGCAACAGCAGTTCCACACAGGCAATGATATTACTCTACATTTTTCGGACAACTACAACTAGTAGATGAAAAGAATGGCTCACTATTACAGGGTAATGACACCCTTTCCTGCACAAATAAAGTAAAGCCTTTGACAAGTAAAACTCAGACCTTCAAGGCCAGCTGGTCTTGCCAAGAAATTTTCCTTTTGTCAGCCCGTTTACCATTGGTCAACAAATTCTTTGCCTTCTTCCCCAAATTCAATGGTGCAAAAGACGCTTCTTCTTTACCACCACTACCCTGCATTACAGAAGAAAGAGAACTCAGAAAATACGTAGCAGCTACAGATAATCTGTCGTCCAACATATGGCGAATATGTAGCTACATATACAATGTGTACATGATGAAACACCAATGCAAGAAAGGATTGAGGAAAGTACCGAATTCCGCATAGGGGGTAATGGCGGCCGATGATTTTGAAATGCTTGTCCACTAGTACTAGTACTAGCACTGGCGCCAGCGCTAGCATTCATAACCCTTCTACTTGATTCGGCATTGTACTTCACATCTGCTTTATGTGATTGAATAGCATCTTGATTTTCTGAATTTCGCAATTGCTTCTTCACCAGAAAATTGCGTCTGTGCTTCAGGAATCTGCAACCGGGTAAAGACACTAGTAAGAAATTATCTAAATCCGATGCCAATGATACAACTATCACAAACCAATATGAAATGGTGGATACATAAGCATTTTAAAGCGCTTGTTTTAGGTAAGGTCTAGTCACTAGATTTCATGTAAGTGAACCCAAGCAGCTCACTCCCAGTCACAAGTCACAAGAACAGCACACAATATCATCTTCAACCAGAAGATCAAATCATTTTTCTAAACAAACATCAGAGTGCAAGACTTGATTACTTTACTTCATCACAAAGTGCCACTGATACAACTACAGAGTGCCACTGATACAACTACGAACTACCAAACACCAATATAAAATGGTGGATACATTAGCATTTTAAAGCCGCCTATTCTATTTCTGTCTAAGGTCTAGTCACTGAATTTCATGGGAGTCACAAATGACAAGAACATCATATATTACCATTCAACAACACACAGGATCAATATCAACCAAAAGAACAAATCACTTTTCTAAACAAACATCAGTGCGCAAGACTTTGATTACCTTATTTCATCACAAAGCGTCTCTTTCTTTTCCTTTGTTTCCTTCAGCTTTCTCTTCCTCGAAACACATTCCTGTATCAAATTTCAAAACCACACCGAACAAACAAAATTACTAACAAATTTTAGATTTATCAACTTTCTCAATATCGATAGCATAACAAAAGAACAGTATTTAACAATTTATTTGTGTATTCTAGGCCAGAGAGCGATATGCAATTCTGCAGACAATTCAACTAATTTCTACAATTACACTCAACAAAATTCTAAATACTTTTTAATGAATGCCAAACGCCAAAAACATGGCATCTCTTCCTATCGCAAGGGTTTCGATTTACCATCCTAACGTACTCTCGTTAGCGCCATACAATAGCTAGTCTAGTAAAGCATAAATCATTAGATGATTCCCCCAGGGCTCAGTATAACTAGATTGATCAAGCAAGCTAAGTCCAAAAACCGACATTCACAAAGAAAATACACATACCAAAGCAACTTGAGCTATTTACTTGATCAAATTAGACCAAAATTTTCGAAATTTACACAGCAATTGGCATAATCATCATCATCATATACAGTTTCAGACTTTCAGAACAACATCTTTCAAATTTCATAGTTACATAAAACCAACTCAGCCTACTTTAACAACTCAAAAATTCTCCAAAAGCTCCAATTTCCAGAAACTTCAAAATTAAGCCACAAACTTAATCTACCACATCAAAATATCAAATCCAACAGATCAAAATCACAACACAATCAAAACCCTAACACAAAAATCAATCAAATTGACAAACATGACATGAAAAACAACACAATAATAATAATTAAAGAAAGAAGACAGAACAAACCTTTTGCAAGACCAAATATTCTTGAAGAAGATTATTAGCCTTCTCCTTGAGTCGAGCCTCCTCATCAACAGCAACAGAACTCAATCTACGAGAATCCATGAATTACCCCTTTTCACCTTTCTGCTCAAATCAAAATACCCATCAACCAGAATCCCCCAAATCAATTGAAAAACACAAACCCTAATTCCAGAAATAAGAGGGGTCAAATATAGAAAGATAACAACTTTTTAAGGGGGAACAATACAATATGGGTAGATAACCAAAACCCAGAATCAATTAATCGTAAAGATGAAGATTGAGTACAAAAAGAGGGAAAAAAATTAAGAGAAAAGAAGAAGAAGATAAGAATAATAGAGAGAGATAGGGGAAGGAAGAAATAAGGAAAGTATGTGGCTTGTAAAAGAAGATACAAAGACTTTCTCTCTCCTTAACTCTTCGTCTGTGGAAACATTGAATGGAAGGAAGCAAGGAAGGTGAGGTGGTGAAATCCCCAAAAAGGGCCCCAGCAGAAAGAGAGAAGGGAAGTTGTTGATTGTGATGAAGAAGCAACTTTGTGGGCATTGTGGCAGTAGCAGAAACAAGGGAAAGGGGTAGGGGTATTTCTGGCAATGGAGAAAAAAGGCAAAAACTTTGGTTGGAAATTTGGAATGGAGGACATTAACATTATTGTTCTTGTAGAAGACATTGGATGGATTAAAGCCATGTTTTTCTTTTTTTTCAATCAGAATACAACAACAAAGTTTGTATCTTTTTTATTGTCAGGAGGGTAAAGAAAATTTTTAAGATATGGTTTTTATGTCATAAAAATGTGTATAAGAAGATACTGGTGGTGGTGGACTGCAGAAGAAAAAATATTGACAGAAAATGGGGGGGTTAATGGCTTGATGGTTGGTTCTGTATAATATATGATCATGGAGTATTATGTTTGTGTGCATGTAATGTGATGGTGAGATTTTGATATGGTGGTCTTTGTGTTTTTATTAATGTTTGTGGTATGACGAAAATACCCCTGAAATACTTTTGGCTGTGGGGGCCAATCTGTGTGGAATGAAGGTGAGTACATCATCAAGACATCAACCTTGGAAAAATGGTGCCATATCCCTTCCTTTTTTTTTTGGCTGTGTAAACTGTAAAGGGTTGGAGGTGTCATTTTTTATTGTTTTCCCTCTTGGGTTCTTTCTAAAGAGTACATACCAACCTGGCAACCTGGTCAAGTGTTTGGCCTAGGTCAGTCCAAACTGATCCGACCCGAAACGTTATAGAAGCCCGTTTTGCCGATCTGTGGCCGGTTTTTATGCTAGCATGATTTTCTTTAACGATTTTAGAATTTTAATATGTCTCTAAACCTAGTATTTGGAGATTTTGTCATCTAGCACATTTTATATTCATTTCTGCCAAAAGATACTTTTGAACTGCAAAAGTTTAACACATCACGCCAAAACTCGTTAGCCGGCTAAATTGCATTTGACTCAAGCATGGACCAGCGTGCCTCGCAACTCTCAAGTGATTCCTTTTGTGTTGATTTTTTTCCTTTTACCCCAAAATTTCTCCCGATATTCCTCATTTTCACCTCCATGTCCTTTTTTCCCTGGTGCTTCTTCTCTTCTTAACTCTTCCCTCTCCTTGTCTCTTTTAATTTCTTCCCTTTCCTAATTTCGTTGGATTTTTTTATCCCCTCCAATTTTACTTTGGGGAGTTGTTTAATTGTTTTTACTTCTTTTTTTCCCTCTACTTGAATTTTTTCCTTATCCCTGTGTGATTTTTTGTGTTGATTTGATAGGTAGAGCCCTGATTGGCAAAGAGATATCATCAATTCGCTGCGTGATGAAATTGACATAATTGAAGTACATTTTCTTCAATTAAGATAATCAAGTGCTATAAACCTAATTATTAAACATTGATTGAGTTCATTAAGGTTCAAGATCTACCAAAACCTAATCAAGTATTACCATTGAAGAAAAAAAAAGGAGAGAGAACAAGAAAATATTGGTACCTGCCACGGTTTTGAGATTTGCAATTCACGTCACTTCAATGGCGTCGAAGAGGACAACATAAAAGATGGTTGTTGAAGACTAAACGCGAGGAAAAAAGAATTTAATAATGAGATCAAATTTTGGAGGGGGAGAAAAAAAGATGAAGAATAAGCAAGGGAAAGAAGGATGCGGCGGCGAGAGAGAGAAATATCGGGGGGATTTTCTCATCAACCCTAGCGATTTCCTTATAATTTGTTAAAAACCAATAATTATCCGAGCCGTTTGTGTTTAAAGACAATTTTGTGCCCTAAACGTGGATTATAGCCTTCAAGTAAGGAATGATCTTTTTTTTTTAAGAGGATGGTAAGCAAGTGAGCAATTAGGTCCCTTTGTAAGATTACTTTGGAAGTTGGAAACCATGGGAGTGCCCTAAATGAACTTTAAAACATCATTCCCACGTTTGGGGATCTTTTAAGTCCATCTATCTCGTGACACTATTTAAAGTAGCACATGTTTCTTTTGGCTGAATTAGGTCATCTATCATAGGTTTTTTAGTCGAATATGTTTTACCACAACACATATTTTTTTAATCGGTAATTTACTGGACCGAAGGGCTGAGTACCCTGTGGAGTTAGGAGGATTATTTAGATAATCATAACTCACAATAAGACCCGACCTAAGACAACTGGAACCGGGCATGAACGCGGCAGAAGACCCCCTCGCAAGGGGGCCTATCATCCACACACAAATTACCCCCAACTTTACTTTACAAGTTGGGGAAGTAAGGATCGAACCCCCGACCTCTAGGTTGGGGGAGTGATAGCACTACCACTAAGCTATCACCAACATCCTTCCACAACACATAATATGCCGACCTCTTGGTTGGGGGAAACATGCAAAAAGGTAGAGCCCTGGTTGGCAAAGAGATATTATCAATTAGCCGCGTGTGGAAATGACATAATTGAAGAGTACATTTTCTTCATTTAAGCTAATCAATTGCTATAAACCTAATTATTAAACTTTAATTCAATTCATTAAGGTTCAAGATCTACCAAAACCTAATCAAGTATTACCATTGAAGAGAAAAAGGAGAGAGAACAAGAAAATATGGGTACCTGTCACGTTTTTATGATTTGCAATTCATGTCACTTTAATGGCGTCGAATAGGACAACATAAAAGATGGTTGTTGAAGACAAAACGTGATGAAAAAAAATTTAATAATTAGATCAAATTTAATAACTTGTGTTCAAAGTTCATATGTTTTTTGCAATATTTTTTAAACCTTTTTATTTATTTTGACGACTTTCTAAACTTCCTTTGAAAGTGTTTAAATACTTCTAAAAGGTTTACAACGTTTTCGAAATTTCTTGGCGTACACAAGACGGTTACTAGATGACGATTCATGTTAGCCGACCCCAAATCATTTTGGGAATAAGGCTTGGTTGTTGTTGTTGTTGTTGTTGTTGTTGTATCAATTAGTTGGAGGGGTAGAAGAAAAGATGAAGAATAAAAAGGGGAAAGAAGGATATGGCGGTGAAACAGGGAAATATCGGGGGAATTTTCTCATCAACCCTAGCGATTCCCTTTTATTTTGTTAAAATTCAATCACGAAATGACCTTTTTTTTAAAGAGTGAGGTAAGAAGACGTGGTAAGCAAATGAGCAATTAGGTCACTTTGTAAGTATCAAAGTTTACTCAAAATATTACCATGGAAGTTGGAAAAACCATGAGAGTGCCTTAAATGAACTTTAAAAGATCATTCCCTCGTTTGGGGGTCTTTTAAGTCCATCTGTCTCGTGTTTCGTGATACCGTTAAAGTAGCACATGTTTCTTTTGGCTGAATCACGACATCTATCATAGGTTTTTTAGTCTAATATGTTTTGTCACAGCGCATAATATGATTGGTATGAGCTCTTACCAAAACTTGTGACATTTTCATTCTGCTGCCATAAACCGTGAATTTTATCCTGCGATTTGACCACTCATTTACAAGTTTAAGTGATCTTAAAATATTACCTTGGCCATCCCTTGGAATACATTGGATGAATTTGAGTAAATATTCCCTTGTTTAGGGTCATTTAAGCCTTTTGTCTTGTATCAACACATAAAGTTTTGCGTATTTTTTTTTGCTGATTTTCGTAACCTATCATAGGTTTTTCGCCCTCTAATTTGGAAAACTACATTATACAACTCCTAATAGCTCATACAATAAATTTCAGCCAACTTTTTATGGTATCATTTTGAAATTAAAATAGATTATTACGGAGTACTCCATACATTTCAATTTTTGCCAATTTTGACCACCATTTTTAAATAAGTCAAACGTATTTAAAACTTTACCTTGGATAGTCTTTTGTCCTTTCGTTGGATTGAAGATCGATTTTAATTTTCTTTTGAGTTGTTCTTTAGCTGCTTCAAGCTGCACGCATTACCAAGTGAGGCTATGTGCGTGAAATGAAATCAACATCTTACTGTTTTGCTTGGGAGGGGGGAGTTGTCTTTCTCAGTTATTCAAGAGCAAAATTGTATGTGGACTTGCTTTTAAGTCCTGATAGCATCGCCCTGGAAAATGGAATGGCCTGCAACCATTGTATGTGGACTTGCTTTCAAGAGGTGGTCTGAATTCTTAAATGCGGTGATGTATCGTGCCTGGTCTTCAAATTCAAGCAAACACGTTCACGAAAGAGTGACGCTAAACGCAGCAAAAAACCGAATGGTGAGTTCATTTCATAGACGGCGGGATCAGAAGTTAGGATAAAAACACTTAAATGACAATAATATAATCGACCGCAATGGTTGTAGCAAGATTTGTAATGTAATACAAAGTGGTTGTAGTTCTTGTTACAATGTGATAGTTCTACCTATATCACGCACTGTTACATGAAGGCGATGCAGCATTAAACTTGACTCACTTCAAACCATCGGTAAGGCCTGGTGGCATCCCTAAACTTTGGGCAAGATTTCCCATTCTCTCCTTCATGGCCTGGTAAAAACAAGACACGTCTCATTTAACAGTTTAGCTAACGAAAAATTTAAAGTATTTCATGACCGGAACAGCAGAAGTCGAAGTCTCACCAGCACACTCTTCTGGTGTGCATCTTTATATGCCTCCGTAACTAAAAGAGAAACTTTCTGCAGTTTGATAAGAGTTGTAAGAGAAGTGAAAGAGTTCTGAAGAGACGTTGAATGAGACAGATTACAGCACTGTGTAAAGCTCACCTCTGCTCCTAGTGCCATTGCAGCTTCAGTAATCTCTGTCCGGATTGGTTGTTGATTACCAGAGAGAGTAACCTGAAAATATCAAAAAAAAAAAAAATGAGAGAACACGGTATAAAGCAGAACTTTACTCCACAGGGACAGTTACACTCATAGCAATAAGCATGGGCGAGTTAGCTAGTAAGTAGTAACAAAGAATGGAGTACTCTAGTAAGTAGTAAGCATCAACATTTTATTCTCCTTTATAACCCCTGTCAACTATCAAATACTCAACACTCGAGTCGGCTTCATTCTAAGCCAATAATATAAATGTTTATTGAAATTGCCAAGTCCAATACCCCAACATATACCCACGCCAAATACTTGTAGCCACGTCCATTTAACTTAAAAATGCCTGAGGTCTGCTGTGTATTTGAGGTCATAATACATCATGAGAAGTAAGTAACATACCTTTATAAGCTCACCTTGACAATAACCGTCAAATTCCGCCCTGCAAGCACAAAAGCCAAAATCATAACCATTAAAACAGTTCAAGAACAACATATGTAAATGGCAGAGAAGCCTTAAAATGACTTGAAACAATCAGCACATACGCAGCAAGTTCTTTCTGCACTTTTACAGCTTCTACTTGAACAACCATCTGAGCCTTCTTGACTGTCTCGTACAGATTTTGCATGTTGCCAAAGATTCCAGCCTACATAAGCTCAATATGCCGAAGTTTACCAACTTAACAAGAGATAGACTTAAGGGCCTAAAGCATACTAGATATGTACACCACCCTATTTTTTTTTTATCACAAAAATAACCTATCCAGCTTGACTTTTGCAGGGCTGGAGGGGTCAAAATGCACACCAAGTCAGCACAAACATCATTGTTCGTGCAACTGCTAAAGGATCCCGGAACAACGATCGATGTCATTCCTAATAGCCCGCAGCTAAGGTGCTTAAGGTGTACAGTTGTCTATAAGCAGGTCCATAAACGATCAAGAGGATGCTCCATATCGTGAAATATGTGCAAGCCCCAGAGTCTAACTATAGAGGAAGATACTAGACCGAGTGATCACTTGTAACGCGTGTCCTAAGAAAACACGCAATATAATTCACAAATCTAGTCACGGAGACCACCTGATTGTTTGCATTAAATAGCCAACAAATACAAGGTCTTGAACATGATTGTGGGTGTAGAATATAAAATGAGAGTTTCCTAGGCACATGGTCGCATGTAAATTGATAAAGAAAGTGTTCGCCTTTGAAATCAAAATAAAAAGCACATGTTTGCATGTACAATGGAATCAAACTAGTCCAAAAACACTTTCCGCTATCATGGACCTCAGAAAAGCCAGGATTGCATTCGTAAAAGAATACTAGTAACATGAATAAGACACTTTGATTACAGCGAATAATTGGATAAAAGCTACAAAGACAAAATTAATCTCACCTTAGACTCATCATTCTTATCGCTATCCTTTTTCCCTCCAAATAAACCAAAAACACGAACAGATCGTGAGCCCTTTCCTGCCTTGTCATTACTCCATGTCAAACATGGACTACCAATACGATTACCTTCTGAATTTACTTTGCCTGCAAAGTGTATAGATAACAAAATTACAAGACGTATAGGCATTGGAATTACATAATAACTTGACGAAGCATAGAGCACTAGCAATATAATAAAGGCCGTCTAAATACTACAGATAAGAAGGTAAAATACAACAAATAAATAAATTTTGCCTAACTACGGAAGTTGGGTAGCCTTTTTATTTACCAAACAATATTCTTTCCATCATACCCTTAAAAAATTCAAAAGAAAGACCAATCTCTTGAACAACGCATAACCTAAGCTCAATGACTTCATTGAAGCCCATAATCTTATCTTTTATCCAATCAACAATGATGATACATTTTCTCAGTGTCTAGTCTACCATTGCTTTGATCTTTTCCGCATTTTCTAGACACCCCTGTCGACCGAGAGAATCAACTCCCTTAACCGCCCCGTCGACCCGGAAAAATTGACCCCCCCCCCCTAAAGCTCAGTCAGAATTACTTGGAGGCTTGCGCTTAATCTACAATGTTTTCTTACGTTCAAATATACTTTCCAACTGAGCAACAGACGACTGATACTTAAGCCTCAGCACTACAAGTTCTTGATAATTTTGCAATAATTCCAATGTGCTCTAGAAGCATGTAATTACATGATATATCATCTCACAAACCAATCAAGCAATATGCATATAACAGCAACTTATCCTCTCTCTCCCAAACAAAAACAGGTGAAATTCTCAAAATCTATAGTACATTTGATGGTTATAATACCTATTACACATATACCAAGGAAGGATCTATTTCATGGAAGATGGTGGAAAGTACTTCCAGTGGTTTTTGAAAAGATTTCATCTTGGTCTGCCCTTCTATCACACTCCAGGTTATAAAATCTACCAAAGATAAACTAAGTGGCCCTTATTTCGGAATTCCATATCCCATCGAAATTTCAAATTAGTGCTTACAACCAGGAATTGTTTAACTAAAATTATAAGGTGATTAGATATGAAAACCCACGGCCACTCCAAAGAAATCTTTGTGCATCACACACCACTACCCCTCCTACTCCATGTAAAGTGATGACACAATGGCAAATAGGCTTACAGGTAGGTCGGCCAAAAAAATTACATATATAGATTTTATTAAACGTGAGGCTTGAGCAATAACACAAGTGATTCTTTATTAGCCAAGATCACAATTCACGAATGCAGTGACAGTATTTAACTATCAACTAATGCTTCAATCGCTAAGAAAGCCAGATTATACAACTAGGAAACTTTAGTATTGAGCACTCATAGTAACTGGAGTACCAGACTAAATATTTGTTTTGTTCAAATCCATTCTCTGACAAGTCGTTATGCAAAACAACATGAAACCGGTTCATGGCAGTTACAACTTGTCTGGATATGAGGATTCGAAAGGGAGGGGGAAAGAGTGAGGCATGTAAATTCTCGGTTAATAAAAGCCTTGAGGACGGAATAGGGGGGAATCCATTTTTCTTCTTAAACCGAATTCCTCCGTTGCTTTTTACACTTTCTACGATGTACTAACAAAATCAACAGCATACTTGTCAACAATCTCACAACTGAACACAAAACATATATTTTACCACATGCAAAATAAATTTGACAATTTACTGAAATTGCTGAATGGAGTGGAAAATTTCTTTGGCAATCCAAAAACAAAATGAGGTTTATAATATTAACTGACACAGAGGGATTACTACACAGCATTGCCAACAAGGAAGGCAGAAGGAAAAAGTATAAGAATCTAAGGGAAGAAAGGTGCACTAACAGAAAATGGCCTTTTTAGAATTTCACAGCCGAACAGAAACTGGGCCAATCCTTGGACAAATTTACTCTCACAAAAAAGTGAATATCTAGGAACATTGCTTATGCATATCACTACCCTCAATAGTGCATGCTTCAGCATCCTAAACCCATGATACAGGTTGACCAAGAAATACTGTGTACCCTAAGTCTAAACGTATGTCATTCTATGCTCATATTAATCTGCAAAGTAGAACTAAACCATTTACAAAATAATACTATTCGCACAATGCTCTATCGAAATTTCCACCTCTAGTAAACTAAGAGCCGACCCCAAATCATTTTCAGAATAATGCTTGGTTGTTGTTGTTGTTGTAGTAGTAGTAAACGAAGAGCCAAGAGGACAAGGGTAGTCATTATAATTCTACAGAAGCACTTAAGTCTTGCTTCTGCAGCAGCCGAAGGGCCATCTCTGTAGAAATAACCAATATTAAGCCTATAAATATTACAGTAGTACCTCAAAACATCCTTACAACATCAGAAGCTACTGTTTCCCTTCAAAGAAAGCACCTTTCACCAACAGTAACGACACACAAAGGAAAATCTCACACGCCCATTAATCAAATGTAGAAACTTGCACACACCATTAGCTCTACCAAAGCCATAATAATCCTATTAATGCAAAAAGATGGAGTCTTTCGCACAAAATGTTTATCTAATTAAGGGTGGAATCATAAGCAGCATAACAACTTCACCAATTGATTCAATTTCACTGGCCAAATTTGGACAAATATTTCATTCAATCTAACAAACATCCAATCCTCAATTAAGCAAACAAAACCTCATTATAAGCAAATGACACCAGAAAAACACTCAATTGAACAAAAACCCAGTTTTAAACCCACCTTTCTGGGCACAATTACACAAAATTCAGTCCAATTAGAAGTCAATTGAGATAATGAAGAAACTAAAGCACAATAGAGCAACATTATAGAGCATAAACCCAGAATTAAACCCACATTTCTGGGCACCAATTAAACCCAAAACACAAAAACCCAGAATTAACCCCACATTTCTGGGCACAATCATACAACATTCAGTTCAATAACAAAATTAACAAGTCAATTTAGATAATTTAAAAAATTCCGAACATTGAAATGAGGAAATCAAAACACATAAGAGTAACATTTGTTCATTCCAATAAACAAGAAATGAAGAAGGAAAAAAAGAGTGAGGAAGAAGGCTTACAGAAAGAGAGGGAAGAAGAGGTGGGGTTTTTGAAGGAGTCATTGCTAATTCTGGAGAAATTGGAGACTTGGGTTGTGCTCAAGGTTGTGCTTGTAGATGCCATGGTTGAGGGAGAGACAGAGAGAAAGAGGAGTGAGTGAGAAGATAAAGCCTTAACTTGTTTGTTGGGAATTGATAAAAAATTTTCCCTCAAATTCTTTTGGAATTGGCAATTTTGCAAACAAAGCACTCTGGTTGCTTTGACTAGGTTAACTACTGAATTTCTACACTAATCAAACAAGGTTCGATGACGAAAGGTTCTAACACGATATATGGTTCGAGTGGATTGAGCGGATATTGACCCAACTTTGCCTATACTTAACTTTTTGAAAAAAAAAATTGTGGTACGGTATAATTTTGGGAAGTTTTTAGTTTGTGGAGTATAGAACGATTTTATCCGAGCTTCATACGACCACAAAGAGTCTAAGTTTTAACATTGATCTATTCCGAAGAATCAAACTCTCGACCTTTGGTTTGTATAGAGCGTCTTGCAACAAAAAGACTAGACCCACTATGGTTGCGTGGATATCAGATTGATCGAAGTGTTTTGTGTTTTGCTTGCAGCCCTATGTTAGCTTCCTAAATGAAATCTCCGTGCACATTTTTGCAAATCTAGTGAATCAAAGCTTTCGGATTTTTTCGAATGAACGAAAAGTGCAACTTCGAGTAAGCAATAGGCAAGCTTGCGCTTAACAACCTGATACAAAGCAGACAGCCCATCACGCCACTGGAGCGGTTAAGGTCGTAAGTCACGATGCCAGATTGCCAGAGGCATCTCGACATAAAAATGAAACATGAAGAGAATAGCCATTTTAGGAAACAGTTAACATCCTGTAGCCTCAGCAATACATTAAACATTAGGCTAGTTTATAATTTATAGGCTACATGTTACAGCTTAATACAGATAAGAACAGGTACACAATTCTGTTATGCTAGCTGGCAACTACACTACAGAACAGCTATAACCACAGCTTCCATCAGGCCTGCTGAAAGATACAAGCAAAATGTATGTCCTTGGTTTTGAAGACCAATACAGAAGACGGTGAGAAACGACAATCGTCCGTTCAAAGACACAGTAGTTATGAAGGTCTGCAGCTCTAGTCTGGCAAAGTCGAAGTTATCTTCACAGCCCAGGCACGCCTGAAAGAAGCACAATATTGTAAGAAAATGCACAGACACGAAGACTGGAAATAAAAATAAACAGCATGATAGCACACCCTCAGAAGTCAGAATATCTCTCCAGATATCTCAGACCAACCGTTCCAATCCCAAACTTTAAGCATATGCATGTTTCTTAGGTGCAATCTCCATTTAGTCCAAAAATTAAAAAAAGAAAAAAGAAAGTTGCACCCCCTACGCTGTGACAGCTACACACTATAGCCAAACCCTGACCGGGCACCAGAGATAAAAGGACAGTTGCTAAGGTAATGACTGTATTGCTTTTGGAACAACAGACACCACTAAACCCTGAAATGATTATGCCTCAATTTTGCCTTCAGATACATGTATGTATAAGCCAACAAAAGCATATCAAATTTCATGACACTTGAATGCATGCATGCACTCTCAGGAGTGGCTCAATGTCCGAAAACTATGTTTCTAAAAGACCTCATCTACACCAATACTAATGAAATGAACAACAATTATCACGGGACCTAGTTATCTACAAGAGCTGATTTACCCCAAGGAAAAGCACTTTGCATCGGAGATTACTAAGTCTATAGGAGTATTGGCTTACCGGAACAACAATATGAACAGCAATATGGCAAAGAGACTAAGAGAGGTTCAAGTAATTCAGAAAAGTAAGAACACATGAATGAAGAGCAAACATGAACAGACTAGTAGCCACTCCCTTCAAGAAGCAGGCCAACAAAGAGGATTAATCAACGAATAACTGAGGTCAGGAGTTCTGTTATCTTTCACCTCGCCTGAGTACTTCTAAAGGATCATAATTCATGAGAAAGCTACAATGTATTCACATGTACCAAAGTATTGGCTCAAAAAGAAAAACTCACTACTGCGCCCCTCTCTACGAAACTGAATTTTCTGGTAAACTAAGCAATATCACCAATAATACCAGAGTCTCAGAAAGGCAGTATAAACATTACACCTACACGAGTTTACCAGCATAAGATGGCCAAAAAAAATGCTCAAAATAACGTATGACCTACGTGAATACGTGATGCTATCAGTTGACTGCCTCCATGACTCCATTGGGAAACAAACTTCACAAAGTTATCACAGTTGACTCTGTCCTCTTGTAAACAA
Organism: Spergularia azorica; assembly: GCA_038382645.1. NCBI lineage: Eukaryota > Viridiplantae > Streptophyta > Magnoliopsida > Caryophyllales > Caryophyllaceae > Spergularia > Spergularia azorica. The sequence continues at coordinate 233,109 of JBBYHQ010000017.1, forward strand.
AATTTGAAGGTTCTTAAATGCCTAAATGAAAAGCCTGGCTTCCTACGCAATATTAATGCCTAGCTTTTCCCCGATCATTTCCACTTTTAAGCAATCTGGAAAATCCAAGTAATCCTACCTAGTCTATGTCTAGATACTTCAGATTAAGGAGCAGGAACCACGGTGGGACCCTTGGAGGTCCATGCTGACATGCTGAGAAAGGAATGGACGAACAAAAACAAAAATAACTCCATATTAATCTTACACTCTTACCTATCTATAACCTGGACCTATAGCACCACATAACTTAGATTTCAGGTAGGTATGCAGTGCGTCTGGTAGATCCAACCATCTAACTCTTAAACCAATGTAGACTATTCATTATCCCCAAAACCATGCCCTTTTTTGAGGGGTGGAAGCCTGTACGGGGTGTATAGTTGACTGATATTCTTTTATTCTACTTGTCCCCCAGATGTACAATGGAACTTCTGATAACCTATGTTTTGATTAAAGGAAGTCCACGCTAACAAGAGAAGAAGAAAGTGGGATAATTATAGACAAAGTACGCAAATCGGTAATCCCTAAACCCATATAGATAGCCATAAGAACAACCCAAACTTGTGGTTGGCAGACTAAGTTATGCCACAAAGGGTAACCTTGAAATCAAATGCTCCCTGCTCTACAGACAAAACAACTAAACAGACATGACAAACTTAGATTAGACGAGTGTCTGCTTACAATTGTTAAAAGTTGGAACGTTAAAATACTTAATATCCAAAACTTTTGTCGGACGAGTTGAAAACAAATAAAGCACTTTGGGGAAAGTAATGCACCTCCAAGCTTAATGGACCATAGCACAAACATCAAATTCATAAGTCTTGTGATTGCAGGCATTCAAAGGAGAATCTTTCTCCTAGTCTTAACTCTTGCCCCCTTTGCACATAAATACCTTATAATTTTGGTTATTTCCAAAAGAATTGATCCTTATCCATACTTCGTAGGTTAAAAAGGTAATACTCTCACATTAGCTTCAATCAAGATAAACAAACTGGAAGGCGTCAACCGGGAGGAAAACATTTCTATCAAACACAAATGGGCATTAAAGACGAGTTACATCATTACTTTCAGTTTAAAACAAAAAAGAATAAATATTTTCGGGACAACCACAACACCAAAGGACTATTACATTCGCTGGTACGCATGAAATACCAAATGAGTTCATCTGTGAGAACCATAGTAAATTGTAGCACTTTTGGGACTGGTGATGGTGATTCTAAATGGCCAAAGGAAGCATCTACCTTTTATCCTTCCAAAAAGGGAGAATCCATATGAAGAACCAGATAGTTCATATAGCTAAAAGCCAGGAAGTGCATGGATGCCAAATAAAATCTTTTTTCAGTTCAACATACACTTTAGATTCCATAACAGTACATAAACCATGTACAATATTCATACGCCTGGAGAATTACGTGGCACAATGATATGTTCTTCCAACCCTCTAAATTTGGCATACTCTTTGCTTCGATTTGTCCCATGATAAATGCAAAATCATCCTATTACCTTTCACTGTTCATACTATCCTAAACTGCTAATAGCCTATCACTCAATGCCAATCCATAACTACACTTGAACCCTTAATTTCCGTGAAAAGATAACTACAAAAATTATGATTAGGGGAGTGGGCATCCTAGAACAGAGATTGGAGAACTACAACAGGTCCTAGAACAGAGATTGGACAACAGACAAAAACTGACGGCCATCAAGCCTCATCGCAATCTTACATACTCAAAGATAACTAGGTAGCCCAACATACATCACCAAAGTATCAAAAATGGTAACAGATTCTAATCTCAATTGCTTAGTGATTACAAAGCATAGTCAACGACAAAGTAAAGATAGAGATTCCATGCGCGTTCGCAACTGCAAGTTGCTAGAAGTATCATTGAAGCAATAATACCTCAGAATTCAGAGAGAGTATCCCAATTTAGAGAGACTATATGGCCCCTTGTCACTATTTATGCCCGGAACTCGGTCTCCACCACCCTAAATTTATCCAGAAAAGAGCAGAACCCAGTTTCCATATCTTTATACCAGTTATGTTTCCTAATATGAGATTCAAATCTCACAGAAATATTCTAACCAGGACCAAAACGTCAAAAGCTCGAGCACAGCTATTGAATACTTAGGCCTTGAAAAGAAAAACTGTAGAGTAGTAACACTCACCACCAAAGCCAAGCTCCAGAACTTTAAAAAGGTTGTTTTCAGTATGAAATACTTAAAGAAATTATGTCTGAAACTAAAAATCTCATAAAATATTGCCACCATAAGCATATTACAGTCACAACTCAGAAATATACAGCTACCATGATGTGATGGATGGTATTTATCTTTCTATCAACTCAAGCCACCATGGCACCATCCCAGTTATATTTGAAGGAACTTAAGCCTTCATCCCAGGCATATTTGAAGGAACTAGCCACCCATTCAGCACACACCAGACACCCTTTCTGCATGCACCAGACACTCTACATGCACCAGACACCCGTTTCTGCATGCACCTCAAAAAGTGAGACTAGAACTTCGGATTTCACCCTTCAAAAGACGAGAGTACTGCTCCCTTGACGCGGTAATTAGACCTAAGAAGATACTCTTACGTCCAAGTGACTAGCCAGAAAGAAATTCCAAATAGTACCTTGACCCTCTAAACAGCATTTAAGTCAAAGCAGTCTGCCAAAAGGGCATAATATCTACACTCTGAAACTTATCAATCTACAAACCAGAAAAGGAATAGTAGTATGGCGTACCAGGTAAGCAGAGGAGGGAATCAACAGCATGTTAATCCTTATTTAGTTCTATAGGCTGTACAGGACCCAGAGACCCCTTAACCATTCCGTTAGTTTCACCAAGAAGCTCACAAGCTGCTTTCTCCAGAAAATCCTTTGCAGCCTCACGCACAGACTTTGTATCACTTGATGGATATTTCCTCTTCTTGGGAATATTTCTCTCTGAATACCTCATTCCACCATCCTCGCTATTACTGATGGCCCTCATACCTTTTCTCTGCTCTACAAGAGCCAACAATAAACTTTGAAATTACATAACCGAAAAACATATAGAAAAAGGAGTTTATGCCCACATGAAAGTGAAAATGACAATCCACCAACCAGGGGTCAGATCAGGCAGTGAGTGGTTGATCAAACGAGCGGCTGCTTGATAGTTCACCTTGGTGCTGGGTCGTAAGGGAGCTTCAAAGTAAATTCAAAGAAAATAGCATCAGTGCAGAAAGCATGAATAACGTCAAAGTAGTGAAAAACCAATGTTAATGCCTCCAAGCACCAATGCTTTCCATAATAGACCATTTAAGTTCCATCAAGTAGTAAGGAGATTTCATACCTTTACTTAATTCCACAAAGCGCTCAAGCTTTTCCTGGTACCGGTCCAGCCTCTCCTATAAGTGAATCCACAGCACCAAGTATTATCAATACACAAACAATAATAAAGAACAAAGAAAATCAGAGACGTAAAGCATGAAACCAATAGAGCAACAAGATAGACAATGAAACATAAATACGGTACTGACAATAATACTCTCTATAAGACACCAATCATTGACAACAGATCAGATCAGATACGATTACGTCCACAACTTCAGAAATATCGAAATTCATACTGTAAGAACAACCAAACCATGCAGTTTTCACAACCAATCAACTAAATGGAGTAGCCACATTGGCTTTTCAGAGTCCAAACAATATTCTTGAATCATTCACGTCTCACTAATTAATTTTCTCCTACTCATGTTATACCATACAACAACAACAACCAAGGCTTAATCCCAAAATGAAATTTCAATATGGTCCACAACATAAACTACCACATGATTAAATGCAGCAACTCAATCAACAACAATAGCATTACCCCAGTGCCTCAAAGACTCCCGCCTATGACTAGGTAAGGGGAAGTTGGATGTACGCAAACCTTACCCCCACGTCGAAAACATAAAGAGGCTTCTTTTCGAGGGCGAAAAAGTGCAATAAATAAAAACAAGAGTAAAAAGGGGGAGGAAGAATGCATACAATTTCTCCTTTAATTGGGTGATGATCAGGATAAACCCCACAGCATCTGAGCCTCACTGAAATCAACAAAACAAACCCACATCAAATTTCATCCAAAAAACCTCATACATTAAAAAAGAACAAGAATCAACAAAAAAAAGGGGGGAAGATTGAAGAAGAAGACACACCAGACAACAAAGCAGAAGTAAGCTTGGAAAGAGTAAGAAGAGATTGAGCTCTATCTAAAGGGGACAACATAGCAAGAACAAGAGGGTCAGAAACAAGTGACATAAACTCATCAAAATTTGATTGAATTTCATCCATGTTTTTCACTGTTTTTCTCACTCCTTCCAACATTTTTTCTGGTACTATACACACACTGCTGCTACCACTTCCCCCATCTACCTCCATTTTTCTTTCTCTCAGAAAAACCTAGGGTTTTTGTTGGGGTTTTTGAGAATCTGGGATTTTTTTGCTGAAGTTTTCAGGTGTTTTGAACAAGATATTAGGGGTTTTACTGGGTTTTGTTTTGGGGCCGGCAGCTTTATTACGAAGAATGCGTCTGAGTTTTCTGACTGATGATGTGAGGTGGTGATTTATACGAAGAGGTCGTGCGTAAGAACACTTGAGTCAAGGACCAGGTTTTTATTACCTCATCTCTTTTTTTTACCCTAGGTTTGAGAAAAAGTCGGATTTCGGAAATCGAGATATCATTTTGAAAGGGACGGACGGAGTATATATGTAGATACGTGATTGTGCAAGAGGTAAATGACGTGTTCGTCGTTAAGATGAGAGGCCAATGAATTCAGTCGGGAAAAGCATTAGAGTAGTCGGTAGGGGTACCGTTCCAAATTGAAATTTAAACATTAGTATATTTTATAGAATTAAGGAAGTCGATCATTGTGATTAATGAATAAAGTCTCCCTCGAGCATTCGATAAGAGTTTCCATTTATGAGTAGGGAGTATTCAGTGATTATTGAGCAAGTTGTTCAGATTAGAGTTGCACATTGCATTTTAGACTGTGTCCAAGCATTGCCAATGCAATATCGAAGTACCATTGGAGTACAATCGATGGTACAAAATGTTCTTTCTGTGCCTACGGCCTACTAGGTGTTTGGTTTAAGTTCATTCATTGTATTTCTGCATTTGAACTGTCGATGTTGTACTAGACATGTCCGAGGAGAATAGGTACCATTACCTAGTGGCCAGTGGGATTGAAATCAAAACCTGAACAAACTCCCAAATTTTTGTTCTCGTATCATCGTATGAGTTTACTGTGAAAATCGTGACATTGGGCATTATTTTGGCCAGAACTGAAAACATCATGCTATTGTTTGCCGACACACAAGGTTCAACTGCAGAAACAAGATACAATAATAAATCACCCTACTTGGCCTTTTAATTTACATAAGCATCAATAACGACAACAAAGGGTCAAAGAAGAAGTTTAAATTTGCATCAAATTTGCTTCCTCTGAAAAGAGCAATGTAAACAATACATATGGCAGTGAGTCTGTGACATGAAGCATCGATGCAGAGTTATGAGAGACTCGTGAGCAAATATGACAAACAAATCTTCTAAGTTGTAAATTTGATGAGCAAATATGAAATGGCTTCCTCTACAATCTTCTAAGTTATATTATACATCAATGACTGTGTCCAGAGAACGAATCTAAACTGTCCAGGAGAATCGGAGAGACGATGAGATAAACCAATAGCTGATCCTGATTCTCGCTGAAGAGGCTTCACTACCTTGCATAGGAAATTACAAAAACTTCAATATTAGATATCCAAAACACAAAACCATGCAATTCAACACATTAGCTCGTAAAGGAAGAACTGCCATATTAAAATTGTCTTAATAAGGTCCATTCTAATAATAGTATATAAATTATATGTAGTTAATTTAATACGTAATTACTGTTGTATCCTTGTAATACACTATATATATATG
>JBBYHQ010000017.1:252224-263646 GCA_038382645.1 Spergularia azorica
CCCTATTTATATCGTTACATAACTTGTACCGTAAGGCGGAGATATTCTCCATAATATTATTCCTACCATAAGTCTAACATTCCCTAATCATATTCCTAATACAATATAGGAATACTTCCATAATCCTCTAACAATATACAATACTTCGAGGGAATGCGCTACATCAATTCCCAAATAGATGTTTCTAGCTGCATTGGCGATAGCTTCCAAACCTATCACGCATGGTAGGTTGCCGTAACTCACGGAAATGTGCGACGAAAATGCATTGTCGCCTATTAACTGATATGGGTAATCTTCTAGATTGATATATTGGATCAACCCATCGACCAGCACACCATATGCGAAAACGTAGATGTCTACTTATGCAAAGACTAGGGTACACCCATACCATTGCCTGCCAACTTTTCCTCTCACCTTAAGTGTGAAGACAGGCACAAGGGGTTCTCGTACGTAGTTGGGCGTCCTCCAAAGACCGCTACGCAGTCAGAGCATAAGTTTCTTATCGACTCGATCACCCCTTGGTAGTGCGGTACAATGGGTTAGTAAATATATTGAAGATGAACTCGGGCTGCCTACCCAAATCTTTTACATTTGATCACTCTCGAACTTGCCTTTTCTTCCTCCGAAGGTTTGTATTCCATCGACGACATCCTCGAACAATTGATTTAGTTGTAATGTTTAGGTAAATTGAAAATCTTATACTATATTAAAAGTTGTGTTAAGGCAGCGATCACGTTCAGCGGCTTCAGTTAGGCCATCTGTCAAACCACGTGGCATGTCTTTCTAATTTTCACTTAAATAAATCATTTCAAAATTGAGTGTAGATGGACATTCCATCCATGGTGATAGATAAGTGACGCTTCCAAATAAAAAAAAATTAACAATATTTTTTTATTATAAAAAATCAATATTTACAATCAATTGTTTTCATCTTTACATCATTTTGTACCTTCCTTATTACTTACTAGGTGAAACGCCCGTGCGGTGCACGAGACACTTTATCATAATCGCTTATTCTTATTTATTAAGTTAATCTCAAAATAAATAAGTAAACCATGATAACTAATTAAATGTTTATTAGTTAAAATGTCTCCTAATCACACTCAATCGTCATTACTTGATCTTTAAATAATATTCTTTTTTTTGTTTATTTTTAAATCATTTTTCACAAAAATTTTAAACTTGTCAACATATCTCTACCAAAATCATACTTAACTTTTCAAAAATATGTGTAAATGGATCTTATATTAAAATATATTTTGACACGAACTCAATGATACATGTATCGTAATATTTTGATATACGTAACCCGAGTTATAACAGTTTATATTATGTTTCATGTTGATAACTTTATTACGTAAGAGTTTTACAAATATTGAACTCTCTTCGCATGCATTTCTTAATGTTTAATGTGGATTATCTTAATATTTTATGTGAGAGTTTAACATATCTTGGACTCTCTTTGTACATTTTTTTACCTCCCTTAATTTTTCAAAAGTATGTGTAAATGGATCTTATATTGACATACATTTCGACACGAACTTAATGATACATGTATCGTAATATTCTGATATGCGTAGCCCAAGTTATATCTGTTTATATCATGTTTCATGTTGATAACTTTATTACATAAGAGTTTTACAAATATTGGACTAAGTGTGTGCAATTTTTAATGTTTTATGTTAGGTTCAGTTAGGAACTCTACTTATATAGGAACTTTAGGAACCGATCTTAGCCTTCCATTTATATAAAATCTAGTGGTGAATAAAATAGGACAACAAAATTATAAGAAAAAAACAAATCCCCACCACCTTCATTTTCTCTCTCTCCTCTCTTCCCCTACTCATAGTACTCACCACGCACCACCTCTTCCACCCCTGCCACCTGCACTGGCCACCATGCATCTTCGACATCGCCGCCACCTCCACATTTGGCGACCTTACTTGAGCCACCAGTTTCTCTCTCCTCACCACCACCCACCCACCTCTGCTCGCCGCCACTTAGTCTCCACCACCACGAATCACCTTTGTCGGTGCCACCACATGATCAATTTTGGATGGCCTGTTAATCTAGTCATATGTTCATCGAATTTCAATTACATGTTCATTAATCTACACCTTTATGTTCATCAACTCACTTCTATGTTCACCAGATTTTCAAGAAATGTTCATCAATTAAAAATGTCGATCAAGATGAAAGAGATAGAGTCGTGTGAGAGAGATGAGGTGGGCCCGCGACCTATTTTCTCCCTCTCTCTCCTCCTCCATATCAAGATCCCCAAAACGAAAATCAGTCAAATATTCATCAATCTAAGTCCGGAATAATAAGTTGGATGTTCATCAATTTTGAGTTGAATGTTCATCAATTTTGAGTTGTATGATGAACATCACTCTGAGTTTGATGAACATATGCTTCTTGTGATGAACATCAATCTTAGTTTGATTAACATATGCTTCTTGTATGATGAACATCACTCTTAGTTTGATGATCTGAAGAAAAAAAACTAAATGGGAATGGTGATTAGCAGGTTCTCGTACAAATTTGCCCAAAGAATTTCAAAAATGAGGGAGAGAGATAAGGAGTAAATATCACAGAATAAAGGAAAAAAAAGGGCTAAATGACCAAATTGGTATATAAAAACACACCCAAATACCAAATTGGTATAAAAAAAAACTTCAAGAGACAGATTGGTATAAAAAAATGGCAAGAGAGTCAAATAAGCCTAACTTTATGTTGGGGTTGAAAAATCGACAAAAATAATTGATTATATTTTTTCAAAAATATGAAAAACAGTTTTCTACTATTTTTACAAAAATAAGTTATACCATGAAAAATATTTTAAAATTTAGTAAATAATCATTTTTCTTATTTTTGAAAATGAAAATTAATTTTTTTTTGTGCCGATTTTCCAACTTTGGGGAAAAAATAGGTTTATTTGACTCTTGTTGTTTATTTATATATCAATATGTCTCTTGAAGTTTCTTTTATACCAATCTGGTATTTTGGTGTATTTTTATATACCAATTTGGTCATTTGACCAAAAAAAAAGTGACAATATTGGGTGGGTCAGTCAGAGTCACGTGAATAGAAGATTATATGGTTTTTTTTTTTTTTTTTTTTACCATATTTTCGATTTAGGGGCAAATTACCCGAAATTACGTAATATGCCATTAATGACACGGGTGGCATCCAAGCCGTTAGATCAGCGATTTTCAGTGGTTGAGATCGGTTCCTAAGTTCCTATATATCTAAAGTTCCTACCAGAACCTAAATCTATATATATATATATATATATATATATATATATATATTAGATTTGAACTAAAATCACATCATCTATATCGAAAGAACTCATAATTCCATGTAATTAAACATCATCACATTAACAAAACAGAAAATTGTGCCGATTTATAAAACCCACAAATTTTTATTTTTTTTTGAAATAAAAAAACCCACAAAATTTTGGTGGGTTTTTATCAGGGGTTTTAATACAGAAAATTAAGAAAACCCCACAACATCATCAAACACGCAAAAAAAAAAATCAAAAAGAACAAAACCCACTTAATATAAACACTTCAAAACAAGAATTCAATCGGATTTTCATAATTTAAACTCAAAATACCATATAATTAAACAGAAAAACCCTCGAATTTGGGCGGGTTAAAACAGGGGTTTATTTACAAACTCATGCATAAATTCAAGAATCCCACATAATCAAACACACGAAAAATCTAGAAATAACAAATACCCACATATTAACACATATAAACAAGAATTCAATCGTATTTTCACCATTTTAGAACTAAAATTCAAGAACCCACGAAAACAATTTCAAGAAAATGGCGGAAAAATCAGGGTAATGCGAAACAGAGTATAATATAATGTTGAAGAGTTAATGTGTTTGTTTGTTACCTTTAGATGATAAGAAACGGGATTATAACGAAGGGATTTCAGAGAAAATGAATTGAATTTGGTGGGAAAAATGGGCGGGCTATAGATCTCTTCCTCATTACGCTTCTTCTTTTTTTGGTGTAAGGGAGATGAAGTGTTTAGGTAGATTGATCACCGTACGGTACTGGAGATATATGTGCTTAATTAAAGATGATTGATCGGAGATAATGTTGAGAATTGGATATGCATATAATAGCGACACCGCTTTTGGAGGTTTTGTCTCTCAACGTAATCTTTAACGACGCAAGTACCACAGGCTACGTATCCAATAATAATAATCAAGGTTGTCGTCCTTGTAAAATTTGGGGTTCGATTACAATCATTGATAAAGATAACAACCATGTTGTTGATATTTACAGTCGAAACGAAGATTCTCCTGACACGGTTATTTCTGGAGGCTTTATTTCGATTAATGGCCTCGTTATACCTCATACGGGTTACAAGATTCGAGTGTCTCTAACGGACGGTTCGCGTAATCTTGCCGATGACACCATCTCTTTATATGACACTATGACGATTTCTCGTGATTTCGAGAAAATAAAATCAGTGCAAGCAAAAGGGGAAGATGGTTATGCTACCGTGCGGTATACTATGTTTCAGGTTGGTGTTATTGCCATCGTAGAAGAGGTCAAGCTCATTAGGAATGTAGCTGATCATGATGAAAGCCACTTTTCGGATCATGATGACGACATTTGTGCAACGATTGTCGCACGTTATGGCGACTCTGATGGATTTTCTTGTAATGATGTGTTGAAAGAGCATTCAAGTGTACTCTTCGACAATCGAGTTGATGATGATGGGTCGTTATTGGTGAATTTTGATTTTCCTATTACGCTGTCGAAATCGATGATGGGTGTTCCTGCTTATTCTTCCCTTATAATTGAAGCGTGCATATGGGATAAATCTAACAAGGACGACCTTGTCGCAGTCGCTCATGCTTCCGTAGAATTTGAGGCCGCCTTGTATGAGACCCAATACACCGAGAATGTTAAGTTCAGAATTCTACAATCACCATCCATGGATGAGGAAGATGTGCAGGTCCACAATAATTTGTTACAACATTGTCATTTGGAAGTACGAATGCAATGGCAAAACGCACGTGTCCTAGCTTTGCTGCCGTCAATCCCAGTTAAGGTTTTCAAATGGATTCCCCCCGAGGATAACGAAGAAGCATCCGAGGGTGAAGAGAGCACTATTTCCGACGAGAACATTTCCGAACTTGAGTCTATAGCTAGCACAGACGAAGATGAAGAGTCTTCTTCTACACAATTATCCTGTTCAGAGGGTGACCATAGATATCCGAAGTGGACGATAAGAGGGGTAAGGATGGTGGAGGTATACTCGGTTTTTATCGGTCCTAACAACGACAGTGTTTTGCGTATCCATGGAACTATAGAAATCGAAGATACTTGGCATAAGCTGTTTATCTTCAACAAAGAAAAGGACGCGGCCGAAGAATTATCACCAAATAACAGATTTGTTTCGCTAAATGAGCCTTGGCATGGACTTGATGGTTATTTTTTTAACGTGAAAATGCACCTCAAGGATGAGGATGGTGGCATTGTAAGCAATGGAGGGAGGATGAGGTGGGATGGCAACCTGATGGATTTCAATCATATTAACTGGTACAACTACCCTATGTGCTCGGTCATTCGAGGTGAAAATGGCTACTTTGCAACAGTGTATTATTCCATATTCAAAGCAGCCGTAGCAGCTAAAGTGTGTGTCTCATTCACGACCAAAACAACTACTAATTTTCCAGCTGGCATTTGGGGTAAGATTGTAGGTCGTCATGAATGTTTCGATAAGTTAGAGCCGTATGAGAAAGAGTTCTACCAAATAACGCTCTTTGCTAAGCCTAGAGAAGATTACGAACAACAAGTGACTTGTTGCAACGACATGGCATCCACTTCCCCTCTGAAGCTGTCTAAGTCTGTGATCTCTGTCCCTACGAAGTCCGCCCTTATCGTTGATATGGACTTGCAGCTCGGTTTTCTTGACACGAACATTGGTGAAGAAGCTAGTGTTAGTACTCTTGACACTAAAGCTAGTTTGCGGAATGTGGAGCACAAAATAAGCCATATTGAGACTGTCAAAGAAGAAGCCATGGTATTTAGGCCTTTTTGTGATGATTATCGTAGGATCGACAAACCTAATTATTACATGACAGTGTCTATTAAATGGGGAGAGGTCGGACACGAGTCATGATTCATTTGTTTAATAAAAAAACCATGTAGAAATCTCGTTCTTTGCATGTGTGAGGTTGTATGTGCGTTCTTTTTGCAAGTTTGACGATTTATTCATCTCATTGTCAGTTGATTTCGGGATCGTAAAGTGGACTCCTTATTATAGGTCTGGCTCGGGCACATTTATATGCTTTAATAGCACTTCAAAACTCTTGCGACTTTTAGATGATTGTTGTCAAGTAAGTTTGGAGTTATATTTCTAGTCGAATGTTCACGACAGTTGTATGTACAAAACCTAAAAAGCTAACACCACTCAGATGTAAAACTACAAAGTAATATTGATATTTTCAGTCATTCTTCACGGATGAGTATATGAGTCGCGTAAAACTAAAGCAGGCATAGAAGCCAATGGTGCCTGATAGCACGAAAAATGCACGCGAGCCAATAAGTATGTGACCGAAATACAGGAGCATGGGTACAGGCTTGGTTATGTACAGAAGGTCTGCAAAGAAGTAAGCTGCATACAGGAAAATGTACACTCCTGAGAAGCCTGATGTTAAGTATGACATCCACCACCACCTGTAATCCTCGCGGCAGAGCTGAATGTAGCAGAAGACTATGGCGGTACCAGCAGAGGTAGCGAAAAGAGCGACAAAGGACAGGATTTGGGAGCTTGTAATGTAGTAAAACTGATGCAACCAGATGGAAGCTAGAATCAGAACAAGGTCATAGAAAATTACAACAAATGGGATGATTCCACCTGCTATAATGATGGTAATTTGCTGTTTATACCAGGGCTGTTCAGGGATGTCTCTACGGATTTTACTTGTCCGAAATGGGGGTTCAATTGGCTGTTTCCTGAAGCCAATGTAGCTGCCAGTGAAAACAAGGGGCATCGAAAAGGCGAACCATAAGAAAATCAGGGCAAGCATAGCTCCACATGAAACAGAATTTGATGATTTCTGACTGTAGGTTAGAACATTTAAGATGAACAGAATGATGATCACTGGTCCTGGGAACATGACTGCAGTCTTCAGAGCTATTAATCTCCAATTGGTGCCCTTAAACATTCTGTAAAATCGCGCTGATATGTAGCCGGCTAAGTACCCCATGACAATCCAAAGGAAGAGAATGACTGTCCATACCTCAGTCCAATTGGAAGGTGAAATGACACCGACAACAGAGAAGACCAGTACGGCAACCACTGTTCCGAAACACTGAATGCCAGTTCCAGCATAGACACAAAGCAAATCAGAGTTATAGGGACGCCTGAATACATCTCCACAGACTAATTTCCATCCAGTTTCATCCAGCATGTCGAACTCATTGCAGTTGGAGATATCGCGATATGTATGCACCATTGCTATTGCAACCAGTCCAAGGAGAAAGATCAGAATCACCAAGGAGTTCACTGCTGCATAGGACTTCACTTGGTTAGCTTGTGTTTGATAATAATTATCCCATCTAGATTCCCATGTCACATTGCTCTCCTGTAACATGTGTACAAACAGCTGTTTTAGACGCGATAGAAAACAGGAGCTTGAGATAAACAGACGTGCCTAGTACTACAGTTTTCAGACATTCAATCTGTAACTGAAGTTACTAACAATTGTAAACATTTTGCAAAGATATCGATAAATCAAGTTTTAAACACCTCAGGTTACCTGGAAGACAACATCGTATGTAAATATAATTTCTTCACCATCTCGGATTTCTTGAAGAGAAGATGGATAGTACGTTCCTCGTGCAGGAGGTTTGCAACTTCTTAAGGTAGTATTCTCATTCCATTGGCCTTCATATTCATGTTTAACACTGAAAACTTGCAGATTTGAGTGGACATTATATGACAATTTACGAAACTTTCAGCAAACAACGAAAAAACATCCAGTATTGTACCTGAAAGGTGTGATTTCAAACCCTACAATCTTTGTGAAGTTAGTTTGAGGATCTTCATGATACTTGACAGTAAAAACCAGATGATTGTGTATGAAATACTTGTAATCATCTGTCTGTGCATGCATACAGGCAACAGATGTTAGCAAATCTCGATTTTTGACAAGGTGATCGAACATAGAACTCTAGGTGAAGGACTCACACCAGTAAGTCAGCAACTTGACGTTTCCAGCCAATTGAGAATCCTAGCCCATAAATGTCAGTTGCTTCTTGATTCAGTGGCCGAAAACGGACAGTACCAGGAAGACCATCCAGGATCCTGGCAGAGAATACTACTCAGTTAAGTTTAACTGAATGAAAAAACATGGCAGAGTACGCATCTTCCACATATCGTACTACAGTTAGTCCACTGAAACATGTCGAAAAACAGTCTCTCAAGTGTAAGGGGAGAAGAGAGGATAATTCATACATGTTTACTTGGTATTCTTCATGTATCTTCTCCTTGAGAACCTTTGCTGAGTTAGCATCTAGGGTCATACGACAGACTAATTTGCACGCCAGTGTTTCCTGCATATTGAACTGCACAGTTCAGGAAGTCAAGGTTAAAAACAGGGCAAATTGTCAGATAGATTGCAAGTGTGACATTGGTACACTGACCACATAAGGAGAGTTTATCAGTCCAGTTCCTAACAGATCTCCAAAAAATCCAGCAGGGGGAACTGCTGTTGTTGGATGACAAAAGGGAAGAGAATAGTATGCATAAGGTAGCTGAGCACGCGCAGAGGTTAATTTGTCAACTTCCACCATTAATGGATCTCCCTGAAATCGATACAGACATGATTGACAAACATTATCAGAAATGCTGCAAACTATAGAAAGATCAGGAAAAAAAAAAAGACCGGACACAAGACTGAACGTACCATACACTTTAAACTGTTGTACCTCATAAACCATACACTCATTTTTTATTAATCATACGGTTGTATTACTCATATTTCCATACCCAAACATACTACTATAGAACAGAAAATTCATATATAATAGGAGTTGAGCTCACGACAATTTCTTGTGACTTACGACTATACTACTCTCAGGATGATTTGAAGCTGCCATTGGGAGAAATACTAATGCAGCTCCTAAT
The DNA here is from genome assembly GCA_038382645.1 of Spergularia azorica. Lineage (NCBI taxonomy): Eukaryota > Viridiplantae > Streptophyta > Magnoliopsida > Caryophyllales > Caryophyllaceae > Spergularia > Spergularia azorica. The sequence goes on from JBBYHQ010000017.1 coordinate 261,396, forward strand.
GCGTTTTTTCACCATTTCAGATTTCTTAGGCTAACATGACTCTATTCCATCTGAACAATGTCAAGTGCTAGTTTTCAGAGAATTGATTTTTACACTCCTTGTTTGAAGAACATCGTAAATCCCTGGTTCAGGGAATTTTACAGGACTGCAAAATAGATGATCCTGATCTGCTCCTGATTCTATGATGAAACTGTGAATCAGTGTATTAGCTTTTATAGATCTAAAGTAGCAGCCACATTCGGCAACAGCACCATGTCAGAAACGCTACTATAGAATGTACTGAACAAAAATCTCTTTTCGCAGAGTACACAGCAAACCAGTGCAGCAACCCAAAAATGTATATGACATTATGACATTTAAGAACATAAACATTATTACGAAGAAGAAATAAAGGGACAAACCCGAATGTGCAAACGAGGTGTGCTGCCATGTCCAAAAAGCGAGAAGGATAACCCAACATCAGCAAGGGTCATCATAAGAACAAGCAACAGCTAAAATGATGACATTGACTTCACTGTCATTCTAGACTCCATAGACTTTCTCACTAGTAGAGCTGTAGATTATCAGATAAACAAATCAAGTTCTGGTAATTCCAAGCCAATGTGTAAAATAATGACACTTAAATCAAATTGTACGTCAACAGCCTGGAATTTTCATATTGAGCAAGTTAATGAACTAATAACTAACTTAAGCAGGATCACGCCTCCTGATTTAGTTATTGTGCAAGTTGAAATGATCTAAATCCGAATCCAGCTTCCAAGATTCACAACTTATTGCTTATTAAACAACAACGTAAGCCTTGCTTTGCTCTTACCTTGCTTTTCATGCTGACTCACTCCGCTGAAATTTGCAATTTTCAACATGGTGACAAAGTTTTTTACATCCAACTTTTCTTATCCCACTTCTACGCGGGACTCGGGATACTTTGAGACATTGGGGTAATGATAATGTTGTAATCTTCCGATGTGCGCCCGTTCCTACATACTGGTGGAACCTGAAAGTTAGCTTTAATACTATTTCCAAAGTCTGCCACCTATGAGACATGAGGTACAGATAAGAGTCAGGGTTAAAGACAGGTTTAGGACTTCACACAGTTCCTACTCTTCCTAGCTCCACCAAAAATTAAAGGAGAAAGGGAGAGAAAAGAAAAGATCTTCTCATACAGTCATACCCGAGATTGATTTCCTCTATTGTCACGAGCAACAATTTCGAACGACATGTTAGAAACCACGTACGGGCATTCTCGGACTTGGACTCGAGATGCGTCTGTAACACTGTAAGTTTGTTACTCCACTAAAGGCAGGTAAATAAAAGCTGTGAAATTTTGATCAATTCTGCAGACACAGGCTGAAATCCAGCGTCTCCTGATGCTGTACACAGAAGCTTGGCACGCAATGCCATAGTGTGTATGATTTAATGCATACGTGAATTGCAAGCTGAGTTTATGTCTGCATGTTAGGCTTACTTCAGACTTCACAAACAACTTCTGAGCTTTTTTTTTCCAATTCTTCCCCGATTTTTAGAGCAGTAGACGTGAGAAATTCAGAATCGCAGTTCTTCAATCTTCATAACATTCAGATATCAGAAAGTTTAACAATTAACATACAGGCAACCAAGATTTTCGACTTCTTTACGCTGTGATTCAATCTGATATTTTTCTGCATGAATCAAGAAAACTGCAGACAGACATTTTACTGTCTAAGCTAATCCAAGCAAATGCAAAGTTTTATACGATGGAGGAAAAAGGCTATTATATTAACATCAAATGACTGTTTGAAGAAAGTGCTGATACAATTGTTTCTAGTGACGAACAAAGGAGTAAAAACAGAAGGGGAGAATGGAGTCTGAGGATCCTGTCATTACAAAATTGAATGAAAAATACATATTCCTTGACATTCTATATCGAGCTGATGTTTCGATTTTACTATAGTCGTGTATCTCGCACGACTCTCAACTTTTGTCATCTAACAAGGTACACAAGAATCACTAATCTCTGACATGAATTATGACTATTTTTCTGAGGATGGGAAAAATTGCTCACCAACCTGACGTGATATCATGCTTAATCGATCTTCACTGATGAGTAGATGAGCCTTGTAAACCAGAAGCAGGCATAGAAACCAATAGTACCGGTGAGCACAAAGAAAGCATATGAGGCAATCAGCATGTACCCGAAGTACAGCATTCCGGACACAGGCTTGGTTATTTCAAGCTTGGTGAAGAAGTAGAATGCCGCATAGAGGAACAGGTA
>JBBYHQ010000017.1:282571-293421 GCA_038382645.1 Spergularia azorica
CCCGGGCAATGATATTGGATGCATGGTTAATTCCGGATCTCTAGCTAGCAATCGGAGGGGTCGGTATTCGAAAAATAATCGGAGGGGTCGGTATTCGAAAAATAATCGGAGGGGTCGGTATAGGTGGTTCCAACCTTGACTTTTGCTTTTATTTGGTGGTTTGCCACAAAAATATTTATATAAGGTGGTTCCCCAAAAATTAGTGAAAATAGGAGGTGGTTTCCCACAAAAAATCATTTTCGTAAATTTGCTATATTTTGGTTTTGTGTGTGATCTTGTACGGTTATACGACTTATACCCAACAAAAGATTGAACTATTTGTAGTTGGAACTTGGAAGGGTCAAGGGTGGACTAGATAATTTAAGTTGGTATGCGTGGATATTACGAGCAATATTTTGTGTTGTTTAATCCGTCCAGTTGGAAATGGTACATTATCGGGCTAGATACATATCGATAACTGAGTCATCCAATCCAATTGAGTGATTTAATATACTGTACTAATTTAATGAGGAACTACAAGAATTAAAATTATTAACTTGTCTTATGCATGCCTAGTAATTTAAATTTGCATTGGTTAACTTTAATTGTATTTAGGTGATCTTATCCGATCTAGATCTCGAAAGATCTTGCAATAGAAATAAAAACTCTATTTTTCCGACACCTATATTAATTAGTTCCTTGCTTAGTGCATGAGCATATTGATCACCCATGTGATGTTGATTGCGTACTCGATCGGTCGTGCTGCGACACTCCAAATCTCCTTTAACATCGGCTAGTTAAATCGTGAAAAACATTTTTATGTACTAATATATGGAATCTACGAAGTAGTGCTTCAAGTTCAAGAAATCGGACATGTCTATGATGGTAAATATGGCCCAAGATCATATCTTTATAAGCACATCTAACGTTATCCTTACTTTTAGGACGGTTTATATGTAGTGGAAATGGTTTATTGTTCGAAATCACAACAACCATTCAATATTGGTCGTCCTACATTCCTACCACTTACGGAGTAATTTGGAAGCCACCACGTGACACACTACAATTGTCCCCGCAATAATATACGGTGTATAGGAGTATCAATCAATTCAACCCAACCATTACAACAAGTCCAAATGAATTAAACATTAAAACAGTCCGATTTGTTGCTTTGGGCTTCAAATTACAAACTAAACGAAATTACGAGGTGTGAATTTTTGATAGCAGTTATCAAGGGAATAGTAATGATAACCTAATAAAACAAAAAAAAGTTACCTGCTCAGTACTCCTTACCAGGTTGCAAGTCACATAAATTACTTCCCCTATTCTCTCTCTCTCTCTCCTTCACTCATTTTCTCTGTCCTTTTGGCTCCCTTGTTTCCTCCGCCATCTTCATTCATCAAGTCATCAACTTATCATCATCACTTCCCAACCTCATCAACGCACACCCTTATAATCATCATCATCAAATACCAGCCCCATCATCAAGCGCCACCGCCATCACCATCATCGATCGCCGATCAACATCAGACCACCACCACCACCACCATCATCATCATCATCATCATCATCATCATCATCATCGATCGCCTGCACCCATGCACGCCCAGACCTGCGATCATCAACTCCGAAGCCGCTTCGTCGCCTATACCTCAAGCCGCCGTCCTTCTTAGCCACATGATGTGGTTAACTCACCGGAAAAGGGTTTAGGGTTCAACCCTTTTTCGGCCATCTTCTATACTTTTTTTTATTTACTTTTTTCGGGTTAGGGGTTTACCACGCCCTTCATAGGGTGTCTTTTGAAGTTGGGGGTGTTCTCAGTTTCTGGCGAGATGGGGTGCTGACTGGTTGTTTGGGGTGGTAGGTGGGTGGCGGGGGATAATGACGGGTTGAGGGGGTTAATTTGTTTGGATTGGACAATATTACCCCTAAAATCTGGCATGAAAAGTCAGAACTACCCCTGTTATCAGCACTATTCCCTTGATAACTGCTTTCAATAATTCAGCCCTCCGAAATTACAGAGTACATTACAATACACTTTAGTGAGACATTTAGCAGGAAGCCCAATTATTTTCACGCACAAACCAGCCCATATTAGACATGCATGCATTTTACGTACAAATGCCTTACTTAGGTACCCAAATCATGGCATCGGCGTTGAGAAAATTGCCAAAATGGCAAATGGGAACACTTCAAGGCTTAACCTTAAGAAGTTGGAAGACAATGTGCCCTGGATTCCAAGAGGATGTGTCCTTATGACAAACAGCAACTGCCCTTATCTTCTTCCCATTTCCATCAACTAAGGACACATCGTACGCATCCGTCTTACTTATGGTATGGCAGTAAAACACAGCGTATGGGTAAACCATCTTGTGGCAAACCAAGTTATTCTTATTCTCGATCTTATTTGCCTTCTCGATCGTGTACTCTTGCTCGGTTTCTTCGTGTACCTCAGTCGAAAGTGCCTTTACTTTGCCTCCTCCTCCTCCTCCTACGCGAGATTTGGCATAGTCTACCATTGCCTCAAGTGAAGTTGCGCACGACTTGTCCTCTCCTTTCACCCCCTTTCCCTCGCATTGTTTGATCATCTTCTCGATAATCTTTGCATTGTCCGATCCAGGCTTCACCCTGAAAGATTTGAGGATCTCTGGGAGTTTGCCTGACGAGAAGGGAGTCGAGTTGGCCACTTTTCTAGGAAGGAATTTTGCTTCCTGGGCACCCATTGTGAAATGTAGTTTCATCCTTGTTCCGGGGACGGTAAGGGCTTTTTCAAAGAAGTATGATATTGAATTGTCATCACTCGCGCTGTATTCTTCAGCTGAATTAGCAGCCCAATTCCTGTTACCGTTGGTCTTAACTTTTGAAAGTTGTTGCGCGTATTCTTCAGCTGAATTAGCAGCCCAATTCCTGTTTCCGTTGGTCTTATTTTTTGAAAGTTGTTGCGCAATATTGTCGCTTCTTGCACCTGAATCCCATGAACATAATTATGAGCATATCACGCTAACTTGAGTCTTAGTCCACAATATATATACTCCCTTAGTCCCTCATTTTCTTAACTTTTTGGCGTTTAGTTTGATTTAATTTGTTCTCACATTTCTAAAACAAACGTGTACTCGTATCATCTAAACTAATTTAGGTCGAGAGTATATAACAAAAGTATAAATTACAATTTCAGAGGTTTAATTTTTACCTAACAACCCATCCTTGACAAGGTTGGGCATGCTGATGTCGTTACCCAGCTTTGATTTCCAATAGGCTTCTGCAGGAGATTCTGCCACACGGGCTTGCATCGTCGTCGGCAGCTAAACAAAATATAGGCAACGACAGGAGTTAATTTTTAGTAATGTTTAGTTAACCTCAATTTTAATTAGGAACATACGGAGTATATGAAATGTAACCTCATTTTAATGGTTGACGTGGTCGTTTAATTCGAGTATATGAGACAAATTCTAATCAACTAACGTATACAATTGAAGGAACGTGAGAGTTAAAGTAAAGAGAACTTACTAAGATGAAAGCAAAAGTAAAAAGCACTTGCAATGCCATGATCGAATTTTGTTTTTTAAATCTTTTGATCGAAACTGAGAAAAAGAAGTGTGAAGAATGAAGTGACAAGAGCGGCCAATTTATAGTGTTGAGTTTATTCGGCAATCGGCACAATATCATTATCTAGTCTTCAATTCTTCATATGTTGATTAATTATTTTTTATTTTATAGCTAAATTCTCGAGTCGATCTTTTAAATACTCAAACAATGTCATACGTAATCGGTATTCTTATTTTCTTTTTTTGTGTATACGCCTCAATCATCATTTATCTCTTTATCTTCGCAACAAACAAAAAATAGGGTTCGAACTTTAACAAATATTAATTTCAGGAGCTCATAACTTTTAATTTCTTGGTGAAATTAGGGTTAAAGAGCATGAACAACGGTGTGTCAGTCCACCTTGACGGCTTGACGTCGCCACCTCGTCGTAAAAATGACGCGACTACTACTACAACAAGAAATATGATTGTGGTATTAGTGTCATTTCACAGCTTAATACACATGGCCACACAACAACACATGATCGTACTTATGCCACGAATATCACAAGGAGTGTCAATTCATCACTATAGGCCACCCTGAGTTTCGGCACCTCCTCTCTTACCCAACCGGACCTCGCCTTCGTTATTTTCCTCACTTTCTTGACTACGACCAACGACGACAATAACTAAACAAGTTAGACTATAAAGCCGATAAATGGATAAGGTACTACCCCATACCTTGTTAGTTCAAAAACGCTACAAGAATTGAATTGAATTGAATTGATTGAGTTTAATAATATAGCGAGTATTAAACGACAAAGTTTTCAAATAGTCGATCAGAATTCCGTCTAAAAAGTCATAGACTCTAAAACCCACAAACAACGCGCTAGAAAAGAAATGGCAAGATATTCAAAATTGACTCATATAAGAAATGAGAACATACATCAATGTGAATCCGAGATTCGGAGGGATCAATATAATAGTAATGAAAAAGTTCAGTGCAACCATTGCAAACATATTTCGGCCTTCCAGTGTACAATCGTCCCCAATGTGTCAACATTACTATTGAGATCAAACTTTTTATCATACACGATTACACGGAGAACTCCGTACTTATTTTCATGTTACCAGTAGTCTAAAAATCGGTGATAAAATTTTTGTGGGTCACGACGGATTGCGCCCGATCCGTGATAGATATTGCCAGCCCACCAATCACGCGGCCCAGGTTGTCATCCAAACCAAACCCGGCCCACTAAAAACCCGGGTCCATAACTCGAAAACTTGACCCGAAAATATTTTTCAACCAAAAAAAGATCAATTCACAGTTCAATCAATCTTCATCAACACTCTACCCTTTTCACCGGAGATAGGAAACAGGAGAGAGAAAGTAGACACAGATGACGACGGCGGAGGTAACGACGGTGGAGGTAACGACGGTGGAGGTGGAGCCCAGACAACTCAGAAAACGACGTCGTGTTGTATGGGACGTTGCACCTGACGGTTTTATTCAGGTATTTCCCCCCCTTTTTTCCAATTCTAGGGTTTTTTTTTTTTTCATTCCAATTTCTTAATTAGTGATAAAAACCCTAAATTGTGTGTGAGAAATTGATAATTGGATTGAAATTGATCAGGGAAATTTACCTGTAACTACAAATGATGTACTTGAACGTTACGTTTCGCCGCCGGAGAGAGATGATGATCATGAAGGGCATTATGTGTTCTCTGTTGGCGAGAATTTGACTCCAAGATGTAAGCTTTCTTTTTTAACCGTGATCGTATCGAATTATGTTCGATATTTTTACCTGTGCGTGATTGGTGTTATAAAGTTCTGGTCTTTTTGTTTACCCATGTTTGATTTTACCCTTGTACTTGAAATTCAGTTTGTTGCTGTCAATTCTGTTGAAAATGGTTACATAAGAGTGGTGTTCTATGATTGTGTAAGTTCCCATTACGCAAATTGTCGGGTTTTAGGAATATGGAAATGCGGGAATTATCTATTGTGAGAATTGAGATCATAATGTTCCAAAGGGTTTGTAGGACTGGTGTCGGTTTTGACGAGAACATTGAAATATTGGAGATATGGATGATGTACTTCTCATTAAATTATTTATGGCATGAGGAGTTTATAGGATCTATGGTGTGTCGTTACCTTCTTCAAGGTTTGTAATCTTGCTGGTGTGTTGTATATCGATGGTATTGGAGATTTTATAGAAGGGTGTCGTAGATGCTGACTGAGGTGGTGAAGTGTGTTCCTTTGATAATGCCCTATCGTGAGTTTGTTCCTTTGATAATGCCCTATTATGAAGGGCATTATGTGTTTTCTGTTGGCGAGAATTTGACTCCAAGGTGTAAGCTTTTAACTGTGATTATGATGAATTATGTGTGCTGTAGTTATCTATGTGTTACTGTACTTATAAAGTTCTATCCTTTTGTTTATCCATGTGTGATTGCACCCTTGTACTTAATATTTAGCTTGTTGTTGTCAAATATCGTGATGTTCAAGTAAAGTGCTCTATGTGTCTTTGTGCGCAAGGAGAAAGATGGTCGTGGGAGCTTCCATTACACACTTACACAGATTGTAGGGTTGCTAAATTAGCCTTGGAAATTCGCTATATGAGTAATATGGAAATGCGGGAATTATCTACTGTGAGAATTCAAACCCTAGTTTTTAATAAGGCGGTTGATTTGAATAAATAAGATCAAAACCGAGTAGTATGGAAATGGGGGAATCTGGAATCATCTAAAGTGATGAGAACATTGAATTGTTGGACTTATGGATGATGGTGTTCTCATTACAGTATTTATGGCATGAAGAGTTCTATAGGATCTATGATGTGTTGTTTCCTTTTTAAGGTTTTTAATGTTGCTAATCTGCTGTATACATATTTGTTCCTTTAGTGTTTGAATAAAGCAAATGTGGTCTTGTGCACCAATGTTTTTTCTGTCTTTTCAAAAGTATAGAAATGTTTTGATGTACGTCTTGTTCTTTATTGGTTAAGTAAGAATTGGCCTTTGGCTCTTGTTTTGAGGTTTGGAAGTGCTACAACTCAGTCATGAAGGCATATATGGGCATGTGGCCTGTTATTATGTTTTATTTTGAGATGAAGTGTGTCCGATGTCAAATTGTTAAAGTTTCATTGTCTACTTTCTGCTGTTAATGTTTCCTTCTTTAGTTTTTATGTCTCCTCTCCTAGTCACTACAATTACTTTTCCTGGTACTTAATAAGACAAATAACACAGGCCTTCTGGAACTAAAAAGTATTCGACTGTGAATCTGTGATAGTGATTTTCCATGTCTTCCTTATCCCCTTCCCAATGCATCATAAAGATAAGAGTTGCTTTTCTTGTCAAGCACTCATGCATTTTGAACTAGCTCTTATAATCGGGAACAATGGTGAAATGAGTCAATTTGATCACCACAGAATTACTTCTGTATTGATGAGTCTGTTAGGGATATGAATTTGACGTTTTATGTCCTAGCTATTGTCGGTTTATGACCAAGTTATTTGTTGGTTGACACAATGATGACTTATTACTCCTTTGAGCGTTATTCTGATCAGATTTTTATATGTTTGTAAATTTCTGAACAGATAAAATTCTCAGCAAGATGGGTGAAGGTTAGCTGTTAAACAACCAAGTGCGTCTCAGAAGTTCCATTTTATGATTCTACTTCTGTCCACTTAGCGTGCTGCTGGTGCTGTAGGCACATTTGGACGAGTACTGGAATGCTTGGACCATGAAACCCAGGAGGTTGTCGCCATCAAAGTTGTTCGAAGCAATTCGAGATATCGTGGTGGAGCAATGATCGAAATTGATATTCTTCGTCATCTTTCAGCGCATGATAAAGTTGGATCTCAGTATGTTCTGGCTCCTTGCAGCAGATATTTTGATTCTGAAATCGTAGAACCTTATTGGAGTGAAGTCGTGGATGTTATCTCCTTACAAATTATTGCTTCTGGTGCAGTTGCGTTCAGCTAAGGAGCTGGTTTGACTACCGTAATCACATCTGCATTGTAAGTTTTCCTATTGTTTTATGCTCATATTTTTAACCTTTTTTACTTTTCCTCTTTTTGTTATCAGGTTTTATTGTTGCAGTCTTTTAGGTTATGTATCTGTGGGGAAGACCTGGTACTCTATGAATTCTTTGTCGTGGTAGTATCGTTGATAGCGGAAAACCTCATCACTTAGTTAGATATTTACGCTGTTCAAGATTTCTGTAATTGTGCGACTTGTGTTTCTTTATTTACTGCCTGTAACCTGGAGTGTTAACCATGTCTTGATATGTCTAGAGCTGAGCACATTACTGACCTTTAGATGCCAACCTCCCATTTTCTTTAATGTTTATTCAGGTATTTGAGAAGCTTGGACCAAGTATATATGATATCCTAAAGAGAAATAGATACCGCCCTTTTCGTGTAGACCATGTTCGAGAATTCGGAACGCAGCTTTTGGAATCTTTAGCATGTGTGATTCTCTGCCTTCTTTCTACCTTGTCATATTAATAATTTAATCAGAGTGTGTTCTTTTTTGCCAGGCTATATTATGAAAAGTTGATCTCTCTTTTTGTTTTTTTTATCTGTTTTTGGGTTAATGTTTGCTAACATATATGCTCTGTTCTGTTATGTGACAGATATGCACGAGTTGCATTTAGTCCACACTGATTTGAAGCCTGAAAATATACTTCTTGTTTCTTCTGAGTGTGTAAGGCTACCTTTTTCTGAGGTATTGATCACTTACTATTGATAGTTCGTGCGCTTGCAGTTTGGCCACTAAGGTGTATTTAGTATTTGCTAAAGAGCTTCTCTTGGCGTGATACAGAGGATAACTGCAGAGGACAGACATTTTAGCAACTTGCCAAACTCCAGCGCCATAAAGCTAATTGACTTTGGTAGTACTGTATATGATAATCCCCATCATAGCTCCACGGTATCCACCAGACACTACAGAGCCCCTGAAGTTATTCTAGGTAACTAGTCAATTGGTAGGAATGTAGTTGAATAAGTGGTTATTATTTGCTTTATGGTCTCTGATATGTTAAGTACAGTGTTGATGTATCTGTTCCCCACTTTTGGTGCAATGGTGTGTGACTGTAGAGTTTCACCTGCATATTTAAGCCATGGTTTGTTGAAGGTCTCATTGGCATATATTCGATGTTGCAGTGTGTAGTTGTTCACTTGTTTGCTACTCCTTTTTTTGTCTTGTTCATTGGTCTTAGCTTCGAGGATACTTGCTCTTAGGCGCACTTCAAGACTATCAAGTTGCTTTTCCTGAATTGCTATTACCTATTAGTAACCCAAAGATTTACGATGATGACTTTTTCTTTTTTTAAAAAATCTCCCAATTTGTAGACATTTGGCTTCCTTTTCCAGTTTTGTTGGAGCGAGTGACGCAACAGTTTTAAATGACTAAATGTTGTTTTCCTTGTGACTCCTCCCCCCTCCCTCCCCCCAAAGAAAATGTGCATTCTGTTTGTTGACAATTCACTTCAGTACTGATTTTCTTTCATTTATTGTGGCTGGAGCCTGGAGGTGTTGGGTGAGAATGAATTTGTGTTAAAATAACCTGGTTGTTAGGTTGTTGCATACGTGGGTGCTGGAGATGCTTCCCGATAACACTTTGCCTTGTGCTTTGTTTTCTTCACAGGTCTAGGATGGAGCTATCCCTGTGATTTATGGGGTGTTGGGTGCATACTTGTCGAACTTTGCTCTGTGAGTTTACTAATCTTTGTTATGTCATAAATGCTACATTTGTTTACATCATTGGTTGAGTATATGACTTCATAATTGCTTATTCCAGGGTAGAGCACTGTTCCAAACTCATGAAAACCTGGAGCATTTAGCAATGATGGAGAGAGTGTTAGGACCTCTTCCACGACATATGATACAGAAAGCAACGTGAGTATCAACTTCTTCTTTTTCCTTAGATATTTAACGAAATGATTCTTGTACCTTGTAAACTCTTCATCATGTCACTTATATTTGGCGGCTCTCTACATTGCAGTAGAGGTGCAGACAAATATTTTAGACGTGGATCTTGTTTGGATTGGCCTGAAGGAGCGGAGTCAAGGGAGAGTTGCAGAGCCGTGCAGAAGCTTGAGCATGTAAAGGTGTGGACCATTTCTGCCATCCCGCTGTTGTACATTTCAGTTTTGTTCTTCTTAATTGAAATCAAGTGCCTTTCTAAATTGAATTATTGCAGGATCTGATATCCCGACATGTAGACAGTTCAAAATCTTCTTTTATCGACCTGCTGTACAAGTTGTTGAAGTTTGATCCCTCAGAGCGTCCTACTGCTAAAGAAGCCTTGGATCATCCGTTCTTTAAAGAAAACATTGGTAGGACATAAAAGTGATGGAATGGCTGCTTGAATTGGAGTAGTGCAACGTCGTTCTGGGAATTAGTCCCTGATTGTGTTAGGCCCCCTAATGTTCCATCTGATGCAATGCTAGCGTTGGCACTTCACTGCAGCTTGTAAATCTTTCTAGTGTAGAAAATGCTTGAAATGGAACATTATGTTCCCGCGAATTCATCTTTGACGTCTTATGTACGTGAACTTGTAAATGTGTTGTTGCCGTTTGAGGCAAGTGTTTAATTCGACAGAAAGAAGATTACGCAAACACTTGTTCGAAATTTCACCAATCCATTCCCGACTACTTTGACAAAGGGGAGAAAGAAAAACAGAGGCAGGCAAAGTGGATGCCACAGTGTTTTCTCTTTAAACATGGATTGTCTGTAATCATTTTTCTTTTCAATTCTACCGTCGAATTACCAAAAAAAAAAAGTGGATAGGCATAGTTTGGGAGATCAAAATCATCAAACGGGACGTTACAAAAGGTAGTCTCGAGTTTAAGCTCTATGAATGCAACACTAACACTAATCAAACTTGTACTCACCCAAACGTTAGGCATGTTTGTTTCTGTAGCTATTTGTGCTTTCCGGTTCTTCAATAATATACCGTGAAAATTGGCCGGCTATATACGAAAACTTGAAAACTAACAAATACCAAAAACCGTTCCCAAACGACCACTATAACAAATGATATCATCGATAACATAAACGATACCAATCGGTTCCGAAACGAACCCGATAGTAAAACGTAAAACTAGTCCGATCCATAGCCCCACGCCCAGGCTCTCATTCATACGCTACATCTTCTCATCTCGAAATCTTCCCGATCCCCAAAACCATTTCACCAACCACTACCACCACCGCAACCGCCGCCGCCGGGAAAAATGTCCGCCGCAAAAAAGACAGCAACATCGCTTCTACAATCGGTAAGGCGGTACATCAAAGCGCCGTGGGAGATAACAGGACCGTGCGCGTCGCCGGAGTACAAGTCCGCCGT
>JBBYHQ010000017.1:341433-363366 GCA_038382645.1 Spergularia azorica
GATTATATCTACGCTGTGACTCCTCTTCTTGAAGACGCACTCATGGATAGAGATCTGGTGCACAGACAGACCGCTGCGTCAGCTGTCAAGCATATGGCTCTTGGTGTGGCAGGCTTGGGCTGTGAAGATGCGCTGGTCCACCTCATGAACTATGTGTGGCCGAATATCTTCGAGACATCTCCTCACGTCATCAATGCCGTTACTGAAGCCATCGAAGGGATGAGGGTGGCCTTGGGTGCGGCAGCCATTCTGAACTACTGCCTGCAAGGATTGTTCCACCCAGCAAGGAAAGTCAGGGAAGTTTACTGGAAGATCTACAATTCACTTTACATTGGAGCGCAGGACGCTCTTGTTGCAGCTTACCCTACCTTAGAGGATGAAGGAGAGAATGTTTACAGCAGGCCAGAGTTGTTGATGTTTGTATAGGTCTAGTAATCGAATTTAATTCCCAGGATACGCCTTTGACGATGTTTAGTGGCGAACTTGAGGTTTCTTATCTGTGGAGCGATTACATGATTACATCTTTTGTAAGGCACTTATGAACACTTGGAGGTTTTACAATTTTATATGACTCTTTGTTAGTTCTATCCGATTTTCTGGGTCCTTCGCCTTCATGAATAATATTGACCCTGACCAATAACTTTGGAAGGGTATACTCTCTAAATTTATTGTTGTCTGTTCATCATCATTTTTTACCAGAATGCTGGGATCAGAGCTCACCAACTCGGCAGGAATGTGTGTACAATGACAGGTACAAGTGACCTGGATGCTGTACGTTGGAGGAAAACGAAGTGGCGCAATATATAGGTAACTTTGGGACTTCTGGTTTCATTGGATCTTTATGCAGGACTGTCCGCGCTTCTTGAATGGTAGGCGATTTCACTCTGTAATGGTTGGGAGTCTTGGGACGAGTCAACTGCTGGAGATAGGCGTACCAGGTTTCTGTTTGGGGGACTGGAGTGTCTGAGTCCCCGTCAACAGTTTGGTTGTGACGACTCTGACGAGTCAACTGCTGGTGAAAGGCGTACAAGGGTTTTGTTCGAGACATTGAGTCCGGAACAGCTCTGTTTTTCATATGTCCGCCATTTTTTTGAGCAAATCATTTTTTTTCCATTCTACCAAGAATGCCAGGTTAGCATTGCGATTTTCTGGAGATCCTTACTGTGGCTCTTTGCTCACCCATATCTGCAAGTAAAACTGAGACTCTTTGCCTGGTTGTTTCGGGTTTCTGTCGCTGTTAGGATGCATTGTTGCTTTCTTAGACTGAGGATGCTGTATTATGGGGTGATCACTGATCTGTAGTAGAGTGATATCAGTATATCAAAATCGGCCCAAAATATGGCATCTTCTATCGCAATGTAATTTACTATCTTTACTGTCATAGTTTTTACCCTTCTATCAGCATTTGCAAATGCAAATTATTTTTACTATCATCGTTAATACGCCACGGTAAACAAATCCATTTTTGTCTATACGTTGCCTGGACGGGCTGGACCTCTACCTGTAGTATGATCCAATGTAAATATGTAAAGTCTCTCTCCTTTGAAAATTACATTCCAATTGCTGAAACTAGGAATAGTATGAAAACGACACGACACACAATCATGCAGATACACAATCATACAGATACACAATCACAAACACTTGTCAATTTGTCATACACAATCTCTCGTGAGAGAGAAGCCCCCCCAAAACTTGCATAAACGTTCGTACATGGTCCTACGCATGCACCCTTGATCATGGTCGTACTACTTTGTATAGTATATAGCCTATAGTTTGTATTAGGTTGGAATATCTGAAGCACGGGGTTTTTAAGACTTCTCATCATTGTTAAGTCTCTCTCCTTCCTATATCTATGCAACGCATTTTTACTTATTGTCTCTTCCTCCGTTTATTCAAGAAGTTAACATTTGGTTTGAGTTTTGTTTCGAGAAACGGGAACTAAATGCCAACTTCTTGTAAAACAGAGGAAAAATTTGTCCTAGTAGATTTTAGTTATGGTTGTTTAAACCGTTTCATTCTAAGGGTACAATAGAAGGTCGAGATTGTTTTATCAATTTCTGACTAAATACGTGTTTTGTATACATAAGACTATATCATTGTAGATTTTGCGCTAAGTCGAATGTCCAATTAAAAATTTGAAATAAAAAGTTTTTGGAAGAGTTTGAAGATATATATGGATGGATAGTAAGAGAGCAGTGCTTATACCATGCTCCAAGGAGCACAAGGAGCATGGTAGTCCTTTTCACAATAGATGAGTGGGGACCATATATTAAAAAATGAAAAATTATTCCCACTCCTTTATTGTGAGAAGGATCACCATGCTCCTTGTGTTCCTTGGAGCATAATAATTTGCGGTAAGAGAGGCATGCATGGTGAAAATCATTAGGTTAAAGCATGCCATCATGGCAGTGTATACTTGTCAAATTGCAATGTTAATAGCAAATCATTGGAGTATCGAGTATCCTCTCATTTCTTCTTGTCACCCTTTTTCTGACATGATACTGTCACACTATTCATTCGAATGGGCTCATTTTATGAATAGTCAATTTCATATTAGTATGACGGTAATATTCTAATCTTTTGTGAAAGTATGTTTTTGATATAAGGTGTCTAACTTCGGACGGAGTAGAATTTGTTTGTACTCGTCTTAAACTTTGGTTTAACCTTGTTGAAATTGTCGACATTCTTTTTTTTTCTCCCTTTTAATAAAGGTAAGTTGTGAGTGGTGACGAAAGTACATTAGTTTTGTTTAATTAAAACCCAAAAGGGTATTTTCAGGAGATAATAAAAAAATTATTAATTTAATCATTATAATACATTGTATTTAGGTGGTTTTTTTGTGCTCCTCATTTTAAAAGTGAAAGTGAATTGATCTTTCAAACCTTAGATTCGCAAAATTAATCAACATGTAATAAAATTAGCTAATGAGTACCAGTGTTCAATAACATTCCTAAAACAGAAACTAATAATAACATTAATCTACATGTAAGTAGCTAATTACCAAATTAATAACATTTCTCAAAAAAGAAAGATGGAGAAGAGTACGTAAGAAGTATAGTAGTGATAAGGTGGGGAGGTAGTAGATACGTAGAGTAAATAGGAGTTGACAGCGGAATGAACATGCAAAAATGGAGAGAATCAAGAAAATCCAAGGGAGTGTGTGACATCACACGGCGTGCAAAAGGAAGAGAGAGACTGATGAAACTTCTGAAAAACTTCAGTGCAACAGAAGAAGAAGAAAAAAAGTTGTCAGACAAATAAAAATGGTGAAGAAGACGAAATGGATGACGTGAGAGAGGTTCAGCGTGGAGTCTGCTTGGATTTTGTAAGGCGTGTAATGTTTGTCTTACATTTATCTTAGATACATCTTGCAAGTGCATCCCTCAAACCGATTCGAAATCGGGTTACCTCTTGGATACATACGTTGTTCGGGTTTGAGTTAGTTTAATTTTTGCCATGTAATATGATGAGTGGTACATAAACGCCTAAACAGTCACGTTATGGTGTTCAATGTTTAGTGATCACTGACCCGATCGAGTTTAAAATTGGACGGGTGTACACCCCCGAGCACGATGATACAATATTATCGAGGATAATCTTTCCAAAAGTAACTTTTCTACAAGACTGTCACATTTTGACTCTTTTAGTCCAAGACCTAACAGTGCCGGGATGTTCATGTCCAATATCGAATGAATCGGATGTCTCTCGTCCGGTTTGCGATCCTTTGAATTTCTCACTTCTAAATCCGGTTTGGTACGGTTTTGGACCGATGCACACCCCTACCTCATTGCAAGGATAGACATATAGACATATAGTCATATATACCTACAATATTGTAAATTTGTTATTTTGTATGGCGGCAGACGAGGTAGAGCGAGTGGGGATATGCAAAATATTTGGTAGTTTGTAAGATAGTGAAGAAGAGTGAAGAGTACAATACACACAAAAAGTGAAATGAAAAATACATACAAAATGGAAAGGTCAGAAGAGAGGTCAGAGCCCCATCATTGTCTCAATAATCAGCATGTGAGAGGGACACTGCGTCGTATCCACTCACTTACTCACTCACTCACTCTTGTTCGTCTGAAAAATATTTATGCAAAATTTTGCAAACGTACGTACCTGAAATATTATGCTCATCAAGCCTACACTATATAACACACTGCTGAGTACTACTGACTCATCCAAATGCTGATGCTCAGTGACTCAGTCCTGATGACCTTACTCGTATGTATATCCCCACACCATCCTATGCTTTGGACCATTTCGATTTGGGGTTACGGCTAGTACTACTAGTATGTGCCCGGACTACATTACTCGTTCTTCGATATAGATTTGTGTCCAAACTTAAGATTTGAGTATATCATCCCTTTTGATCACTCGGTTGTACTTATAAGCTATTGAGAAATTATTGGGGTTGCGCCTAATTAGTATGTCACGCCAGACATGTGTAAGGACTAGAGTCGATATTTTGATTTCACCGAAGAATTTTTAATCTAGTATCAAGTTCAAATTGTCATAAACCCATTAATAGCAAATATATGATGTTCAATGTTATAGAAAAAGAGCAAAATTGATAACAAAAAAAGAAGAGAGAGAATAGAGAATGGTAAAAACATTAAAGTGGAGGGGAGTGCAGAGAAGCAAAGCCTTAAAAGCAAAGCGTCAGCAGAAAATCAAAATCAGAAAACATTGGGAAGTCATTAACCTCCCACAGTTGATCAATATATATACGTTGCGGCCATCTTTTTATCTGTAAGACTGTTTCATGGTCTGTGTCAACTGTCACTTATCGACTACTAAATCACCAAAGCCTTTTCAACTGATTCATCAAGATTGACACACCATTACCTTACACTCGTTTGACCGATAGCGAATCTAGCTCCGTAAAATTACCGTTAACAATTTTTGGTATGGAGAATTGAAAAGGAAATTATAGTTGAGGAGTTTGGAATATAACGATCACTAATTGATTAGAATTCTGTTTATGTCAACAATCGCATTTGTGACTAAAACGATCAACTTTTATGGTAAAAAGAGTTTTAGTACAATTTAACCATTTGTAATCATTTCTATACTAATTTGTAACTAACAATAATATGGGAGTATGTACAAGTATATACACTACATCTTATTTCTATTTCTCCATTTGTTGCCAATATCTGAGGCGACACCGACGGCGTCTAAGGCTACGCCTAGCAGCCCTCGTCTTGTAAACCCGACAGCGTACAACCCCTTTTCACCTCTCCACCCGTCTGGAAAGGGTACTTTTGGCGTCCCATCGTCATAAAAAACATCTTTATCCTGCATATTAAATCACGAAAACATTAGCGAAAATAATAATACTCAGTAATAATAATAATAATAATAATAAAAGGGTGTTTAAACTTAAATTAAAGACAATTTACCTTGAGCCAAAAAGGTACATTGCTTTTGTACCCCGTAGCCAAGATTATAGAATCGTATTCTATTTCTTGGCCATCCACGAACTTAGCACCAACCTTGGTAATTTCACGGACTCCTTCCATTACCTGGTCAAATTAACAACTTATTAGTAATGTAATTATTTGATTAATTACATGAAAAAGGAACGGTTGTTAGAATTTTTACCTTGATCTTCCCGGACTTGATTAGGGAAAGTGTTCCAACATCAAGTACGGGCGTCTTTCCGGTCTGGGATTTTAGCTCCAGTGGACCGACTTTCGGCCGCCGGAGTCCTAGCCGAGCGGTGTTGCCTTGAGTGGCACTTGCCATTAATAGTAACAATTTGTCCACGAATCTTAAAGGGAACCATCTACTTAAAGCCACTGCAACCCCAAACGTTGAGAAGCCAAACATCTCCCTTGGTAGAACATGTGCCTACAAAATATGCCATAAAACAATAAGTTTACAAATAGTTTGTATCTAATACAGAAAAAAAGTCATTCAATGCAGAATTCAAAGAGGTCAACTAGTCAAAACCCATTACAGTAAACCAACCAAAAATGATAAGCGATGAATCGTCATATAAAACCGTCACATCTATTCGTAAAAAACAGAGAAATGAAAAACTACACCGTATGTCATAAAGGGTACAATTAATCTAGTACTTCAAAATTCAAACAAAAAAAAAGGACGTTCAATGTAAAATTCAAAGAGGTCAATTAGTCAAAACCCATTACACTAAACCACCCAATAACGCTATATCATGAATCGTTACCTGAAACTGTCACATCTATTCGTAAAAAACAGAGAAATGAGGAAATTACAGAATTCAACATTTTACAAAGGATTGTACCAAAAAAAAAAAAAAAAACATTTTACAAAGGATATAATTAATCTAGTACTACCCATAAAAAAAAAATCTAGTACTTCAAACAAAAAAAAAGGACATTCAATGTAGAATTCAAAGAGGTCAATTAGTCAAAACCCATTACACTAAAACCACCCAAAAATGCTACACGTATATCATGAATCGTCACCTGAAACCGTCATATCGACTCGTAAAAAAATAAACAGAGAGAAATAAGGAACTTACAGAATTTCTGACCACCATGTGAGGAAAAGCATTATGATCACAAAGGTCTAAACTAACTTCCATGCCAGAATTACCACAACCAACAACCAAAACCCTCTCATTACTAAAGTTTTCACCAGATTTATAACAACTTGTATGAATTACTTTCCCTTGAAATTTGTCAATTCCAGGAATTTCTGGGATAAAAGGATCAGCATTTTCACCACTTGCAACAATTAACCACAGTGAAAAATAGTCAAACTCCTTGGTTTTTACCCTCCAACCCCCTAAACCCTCATCAAACTCTGCCCTAATCACCTCTTGGTTAAAAACAGGGGTAATTTTGAAGTGGTTTGCATAGGATTCCATGTAAGAAATGAAATGTTGCTTTGAAGGGTATTTTGGGAAGTCTCTAGGGAACCCCATTAATGGAAGCTCACAAAACTTGTTGGGTAAGTGAAGTTTGAGACGGTCGTAGCTTCTTTGTTGCCATAAAGATGCAATGCAATTACATCTTTCGAGTATTAATGAAGGAATCCCCTGTTTTTGTAAACAAGCACTTGTTGCTAAACCTGATGGCCCTGCTCCTACTATTATTGGCCCTTCAACATAAATTATTTTCTTACACTCACTCATCGTAAATATCACGCTTCACTAACTACAGTTTTTGAAGATTTTCAGAAACTGTGTGTGTGTTTCTTGTTTTTGTGGCTTTTTCTTCACACTTCACACTGATTTTATAGTGGGGTTTTTCTTCACACTTTATTCACTTATTCCCACTTTTTTTTTTAACTTATATATACCCTTCAGAGAAATGTTTGTTTCGTTTTTATTTTTCTTTTCTTTTTTTCATTTGTCATTTTATATTATTCCCAAAATAAATTACGTATCACGTCAAAAACAAATTTTCGTATGAACATATTAATCATTGGTCTTTTTAGTGGATTAATAATTGATTTAGTTTGCTTAATTTAGTCTATTTCCTCAATTACCTATCGACTAGTATAGATCACCAAACATATACGGAGTTACGAGTAGATTCATGTCTTGTCATTTTTTGGTGGTTTACTATTATAGGTTTTGACTAGTAGGGACCTCTTTGAATTTACTATAATGGTGGTTTACTTTAAAACACGTTTTCCCTTATCCACACACATACGCAGTTGCTTTTATCAGAGATCACCTCTTCATCTCGCCTACAACATTGTTGAACTCATAATCGGCTTGATAATGTCCGACTATGTTTAATATTTCCAATATAACGTTGCAATTAACGCCGAGTGTACATCCATATACTTACGTACCAAAACACTCCCGATCGTTTGAGGTAGAGATATTTGTGTAGTTGATGTACGATACATGTGTAATTTATGTGCATGTCGTTTTATAATTACATATTTGCCTAGTAATAGTTTTTGAATTCTTCTACATTTCACAAAGGGTATAAATAATCTAGTATTTCAAAGAAAGAAAGAAAAAAAAACATTCATGCCAGAATTACCGCAACCAACGACCAAAATTCCGATTTTAGTAAAATCTTCTCCGGATTTATACGAACTGGTAAGAATTACATTTCCATGGAATTTGTCAATTCATGTGATGAAGCGATCAGCATTTTCACCGGTAGCAACGATTAGCCACGGTGAAAAGTAATCCAATTCACCCTTGGTTTTTACCCTCCAACCCCCTAAACCCTCGTCAAATTCAGCCCTTTTCACCTCTTGGTTAATAATAGGGGTAATTTTGAAGTGGTTTGAATAGGTTTTCTGGTAAGAAATGAAATGGTGCTTTGAAGGGTATTTTGGGAAATCTTTAGGGAACCCCAAAAATGGAAGCTCACAAAACTTGTTGGGGTCGTGGACGTGACGTTTGTGTCGACTTGGCTGGTTCATCGCCCTTAACTTAGTATGGTTTAGTTGGTTTTGAATTATGTGGGATTGTGTGTGCTGCGGCTCATCGTAAGCGTATTAAGTAAGATGCTCGTTGCGCTTCCTTAGGCTATGTCTTCCTCCCTTTCTCCTTCTCTTCGTTAGGAAAATTGGAGTCAGGTGTTGTTGCTTTGCTACAGCGGATTCAGCGGTACTCCAGGACGCAGGATATTGGTGCGCAAGCTGCGGCACATATTTTCACTCGTATTGGTTTTTCTATAGCCAAGGGTGTGGCTGCCCGAATTGTTTCACGATTCCCTACCAATTTCTTGTAATCTTCTTATTATTATATTAATATAATATTTGGAGCTTACTAATTGAATTTTTGCAAGCAAATCATAATTTGATTAATCCAATTTTATTACTATTTTATAATATTATATTAATCTAAAAATCAATAATAATTTACAAGAAGTTGGTGCGGGAGGCGAGAGAAGTAGATATGAGCCCCCACACCTTTTGCTAAGGAAAAATCAATCCTAGTAAAAATATGAGTTGCACCCTGCGCACCGATATCCTGCGTCCTGCAGAACTGCTGGATCTGCTTAAGTAGAGCAACAATTGAGTGCTCCAACTCCCCCAAATAGGAGAAAGAGAAGGGAAGGAAGCCATAACCCAAAGCAGCGCACCTCACCTCATACTTAGACGCTTACTATTACTATTGCGTTATTTTTAGGGTGATAATTTTGTCAAGTCAAATCATTACAGTATCTTCTAAGGTAAATATGTCTATTATTATATAGACTAGGTTCAATAAATCTACCTTGACAGTAGTAATTATTGCATTGGCAAAATAATCATCCCTCTTCTATCTTATTTGTTTCGTGGACACATGCACAAGCCCTAACACATATTGATTGAAAGTACAAATATATTTGCAATTGTGCATTATTTGAGCTACAATTTGGAACCACTTCCGTTTCGTGGCAGCACCGTGGACGCTCGAGTGTCTTGATATCATTGACATGTGGGCGGAATGTATATAATATAATTATTATTCTAGCTTAAAAATCTCAATAAAATTTGTATAAAATGAGTTGCTAGTAAACAGATTATACATGTAAAATGTGACATAAAGAAAACGACCGAAGCAAACTTATTTATAAGTTTCATTTGTACAACGCAATTACGCAAATTACAAGAAATCAAGGACACTAATACGAGCTACGGAGTATGCCCTATGTTTTTTTTTTCATTAAAAACAAGTGTTTGATATGCATGCCGAAATCGTATATCTTCGATTCACACAATTGCTTTTATTTGTCATATCTTAATTTCTGAATGCATTTTCAATACGTACTAACCAACATATCGAATGAATATAACTTCGTATAATAATGTAGAGGATAACCTTATATAAATAACAAAACAAAAAAAAAAAATTTACATTTTGTAGATTTTATCCTACTTTCTTGGAATTTAACATGAACTTATCCTAAAAATAAAAAGCGAACTTAAATATACAATAATCAACCTAAAAGTCTAAGTTAAAACAGCTCGAATCCCCTTAAATTCGCACCAGATACAATGATATGTGTTCAAAGGACGTGAGAGACGTTCGAGTATCGATCACGTAACAATGTAACATTAAAAGATGGCCCGGCCGGGTGGCTAGATACGGGGGATAATCTAGGACTAGGAACTTAATTGAATGGTTCGTAGAGATGAGCGGATGATCATGGATAGCTATACTACTATTAGTGTGACCAAAGATCTAGGCTAGGAGAGAGAGAAATCTAGGGAAGTAAATGTTCAGTGGATTATAGATTTTATGGTTGTGCAAATTTCTCAATCAGTATTAATTACTTCCTCATGCATCTATAGCTCAGCTAGAGAAGAGTATATATGCAGTTAATGTATGTTTGACTGGTTACTACTCATATAATAGCCAATTTAAGGAATTCATTATATTTATTTAGGTGGTAGTTTGCTAGTTTGGATATGTATGTATTTAATTCACCATATAGAATTATTTTTCAACTCCAAGGGATCTCAATCCCTTACAAAATAAGGGTACTGCAAATTATTTTGCATCACTAATTCACTATAGATCCCTACTAGACAAATATAGAAATCTTAATCACAACCATTTTACACTTCCTCTGTAAAAGCAAATAATAAATTCATAGTCTTAAATGTTAATGTACTATGCATTCATCATGAAGACTTCACCAACTTTATTTCTACTTATGTCTTAATTCCCTTAATTTGTACCAATTATCAGAGAATTTTTGCACTTTTTATCCCGATTAGACAACACATGGTCACACTACCAAATTGGTAAAAAATGTGAGGGGAAAATGTCAAATTAGTTAAAAAAAATGCCCCGATGACAAATTGGTCAAAAAGAAATTGCACGCTGATAACCATTCAACCAAATTTTAGTGTTTCCCCAAAGTGTATCTCTCACATCAGTTATCCCATGATTTATTCTTTTTTACATTTAATTTGAATACAAAATTTAATAAAACATGATTTTTTTATTTATTAAAAGTGGTTATATTCATCCATTTGCACATTAACTCGGAAAAGAATTGAAAAAGGAAACATCTCGAACAATTGTGTAACTTCAAAAGGCTAATTATTATAACGCTAGAGTATGTTCTCACCATCTTTTAGCACCACTATATTCTATTTTTATCAGTTTGATTAAGAATAAATTAAACAGTTTTTAAACTTATTGTATATAATCGACTTTTTCAATTGTATTTTGAAATTAGGTTGATTTTGCCCACTAAAGTACAAAACCCAAGATAGTCCATATATTGATGGAAAATAAACAAATGTGTGCCATTATTTAAGATGAGTCGATAATAGTTATCGAAACAATACTACGAGTATTGGTTACCAATTTGCCGTTGACTAAAAGTCAAGGCGGGAATTATTTTTAAGTCATTTGACACCATGGCCTACGGGTCGGATTGAATAAGAATTTGGATAACATTGAGTCAATTTCAAGTCGATGATAGGTTGACTATTATCGGGTTCTACAAGAAAAGAAACCACCGAATTGAGTCGGATTGAATAACTGCTTCGGTTACAAACTTACAAGCGTCCACCTGATTATTATCGCATTCTATCATATGCCGACATAAGTTGATTATAGGATCGAATCAGTTTTGCCATAATTCCATTGAATCTTGATCCCAAAGAAAACAAATTCCCTCGAATCATAGTCGCCAAGTATAAAGGGCTTGAGTTATGTCAGGAAGGAGTCGTACGAATGCATGTCAAAGTGACTTCATTTACTCGTCACATTCAGTACTCTGCCATGCACGTGAGCAGAGACAAGACATAATCATCCAATTAGAATGTTTTCTTTTCAAACTATTATTAGTAATCATTAATGCATTATTTATCAGAAAATCTAGTGGTTCTGAATATTTCATTGTGTGGGCCCCGCTTGTGAGGCACCTGGAATGACTATAATGCTCTCGAGCCCTAGATGAATAAAGATTGAGGTGTCGTTTGGATACACTCGGGTAGTCGAATTCCAATGAACTTGCAAATCCTAAGAATTAAGAAAGTATGGGAATTGGGGAAATTTGTTTGGATGAAAAAGGAAATTCAATTACCATGGAAATTTCTACTTACATAGCCCCCCAAGGTAATTAAATTCCTACACTTTGGAGGAATTAGAAATGTCTAGGAATTTCCAATTCCTACACTTT
The DNA here is from genome assembly GCA_038382645.1 of Spergularia azorica. Lineage (NCBI taxonomy): Eukaryota > Viridiplantae > Streptophyta > Magnoliopsida > Caryophyllales > Caryophyllaceae > Spergularia > Spergularia azorica. Next base: position 353,532 of record JBBYHQ010000017.1, read on the forward strand.
GTGGTAACCAAACAAATCAAGATAATGAAGGTTTTTTACATGAGTAATTTCGTATGGTAAGGGTAATACTGTAATTTGGATATATGTCAGAAGTCCTCTTGCCTTACTGTTTTCTCTCCTTGTTGTGCAAATATTTGGAATTCCGATCACACATACGGAGTATAAATTTATCAATCGATAAATGATCGAACTCTTTTGCCTAAATATTATTAGTAAGTTGCTAATTCGCTATTCAAATATGTAATTCAGATTTATTTTGATTAATTATAGTTGAAATTATTGTTCATGCCCAAGTAATAATTGTAATTATTGTACAAGCTAAGGTTATATTTGACTATCACGGTGAAAGATCCATTCATCGATCCACAAATGTATATATAGTACCGAGTTATCAACACCACCAAAATCTATAACCTTAAAAGAAAAATGCAATCTAGATTGCATAACAAGTTGCATAGCCGCATAGGCAACGTCGTAACGATGTACGAGAGTTTGATTGAACAAAAGAAGAATAAAAGTGTGTGATACTTTATTTTTTTAAGGGGAAAAAGTGTGTGATACTGGAAGTCCTTTAGATGTCTACCCCATGCCAGGCCAGCTGGGTGCTTCCGCGTAATAAGAAATTTAAATTGCACTAAATACCGTCATGTCTAATATATATTCAACCTATTTTCCGATTTCGGCCAATCTAACCGAATATATCCTATATACTACTCCTACCCAAAGAGATTTTCCTGTTTCTTTTTACAGTTTTGAGTTACCATGTTGGGGACTGTTTGTAGACTAAATGAAAGACCCGTTTACCTCGAAATCAAGTAGAGTTGGTTGACTGCAATGCAGAATGAAATACTTACTAATTTTTAAAGCAAGTGAACGATTCATTTGGTCTAAATATAGCTCCCAACATGACAACTCAAAACTGCAAAAAGAAATAGAAAAATTTCTTTAGGTAGGAGGAAGTATAGCATTTTGCTACAACACTTTATATGTCGATCATATAGAAGCATATACATTCATAGAGAGGCACTTATATGAAAAAGAATCCAAATCGTAGAGGTGTACAATCGCATTATGCACACTACAACTTGTACAATCTTATACGTACTCCTAGTCTCCAGTAGTGTCCATGTATGTCCACTTTTCTAGGGAAAATAAAGCACCGAATTAAGAGAAAGGCTTGGCCAATCACGGTGATTAGAAGCCCCAATTCTAATCACCGATTTTGGCTCATCTCAGCCGTCCATCTCATATGTCTGCTTTTCTTTTCGTGCTTTAGAATATTACCTACTCCCACCATAATTATTCACTGCAGTTTCTCTCTCTTTTGCTTTTAACACTCTCCCTCCTTCATCATTCCACCACCTCTCACCCCCTTCACCAGCATAATGACACCGACGATAGCCCCTCACCGAAATTTTTTATCCACCACTATCAAACCCTTTTTCCGGCCAACTTAACAATAATATTTTGGTTTTCAAAGAAAACCTCTAAATGTTGACAACACCAGATCTAAGGTGTTTTTTCGGTGTTATGCATGTAGCAAGGGCGAATTGATGTGAGGGTTGTTTCCGGTGAGGAGGAAGTGGGCAAATGGGTATTCGATGTCTCGGTGGTTGAACACGTCGTGAGTCGTGGTTGTCGGCGCCTTGACGGTCAAATTGTATATGAACATGGTCAAATGGTATATGACTATTGTTAAATGGTATATTAGTAATCGAGATGTAATTTTAAGGTTGTATAGTCAAATGGTATATAAAAAGGGTCAAATGGTATATATAAAGGTTCAAATGGTATATGATAATTGTGAGATAGTATTGTGATGTATTAGGGTGGAGTAATCGTGGTAAAGTAGTATGGGTTATGGTTGGTGATGTGTGGTGGTTGTATAATGGTTGTTTCTGGGTCTAAGAAGGTGTCTGGTGATGAGGTGGCTTGTTGATGTAGTGGTTTGGTGGGTGCTATGATGGTGGTGCTTTATGGGTAGCGTGGTAGTCGGTGGTTGTTGGCTTCAAGTGGTTGGGAGGGTTGTAGGGGCTATGGTGATTGTTATCGGCATCGTCGTGGTCATTAGGGTAGCTGGCATTACTTGCATCCTTGTCGGAGGTTGATGGTGGCTGGGTCGTTTATTTGTGGTGGCGATTTTGTAAGTGAGGGGGGAGAGAAAAGGTGGAGTGGCGTAGTGGTGAAGCTACTGAGGAGAGAGATGGTGGAAAGGTAGTGGGGACTGATTAAAATGGCCCCAGTTTTTATTTTTTTTTAATGCTCAAAACCCACCTTCCCATGTCTTCTTGTGATTTTGTGCGGTGATTGGCTTTTGGGGGGGCTAATCACCGTGATTGGTGTAGCCAACCCCGATCGATCACTACCAAATCTCTATTAGCTTACTTTCACTACCAAATCTCTATTAGCTTACTTTAATTTGGGGGGTTGGCTACACCAATCACGGTGATTAGCCTCCCAAAACTAATCACCGCATAAAATGACAAAAAAACACATGTGGAGGTGGGTTTTGAGGGAAAAAAAAAAATCAGTCCCCACTTACTTTTGACCTTCTCTCTCCTCGGTAACTTATCACCACCCCTTTCCACCTTCTCTCTCGTCCCTCGATTACAAAAACACCACCACAAAAAACAACCCAGCAGGCAGTAGTCCATCAACATCAATCTCCGGCAACGATACAAGTACACCGGAGATCCTAACGACCACCGCTTCGTGGTCCCAAGCCCCCATACAACAACCCTATCCCAACCACTTAATTAAAGCTAACAACCACCGCCTACCACGTTGCACATCAATTAACCACCACCATCACAACACCCACAAAACCACCACTCATCACCAAACATCCTTCTTAGACCCCAAAACAACAATAATACAACCACCGCACATCACCAACTATGACCCATACTACTTTACCACAATCACTCCACTCTAACACATCACAATACCATCTCTCAATGTTCACATACCATTTGAAATTTTTTATATACCATTTGACTATACAACACTAAAATTACATCTTAATAAACTCTATCATCATTTTCGATTTCTCATATACCATTCAACTATATTTATATACCGTTTTAACATATTCACATACTATTTGACCATATTCATATACAACTTGACAGACAATCACGAGTTGCGCAGCCACCGACAACCCATTTGCCCAATTCGTCCTCCTCACCAGAGAAAGCCCTCACAATCCCAAACTCCCCTTGCTGCACGACACCAAAAAGACACCCTAGATCTAGAGTGATTTTTCTTTGAAAACCAAAATACTATTGTGTAACTTCGACTCTATAATGTATAGATAGTTGATCCAACATCGATAAACTAATTGACCGATAAGCACATAGCAATTCCGAAATCAGTTAAAATTCAGAATTGTTGTCGTACGTAAATATCAGAACTAAACAAGTTTAAAGTAGAATGATTCACAAATTAAGACTACCAAAAGTGATAATGGTCGGTGATGTGAGGCCATGAAACTAGAAGGCCCTACATTAGATTCATAAGAATATTTTCTGTAAAAGTAATAGACGTTCATGGTATGTTTACCATACAGGGGGAAGTTTCGTACAACATAAAACCACAATCCAAATGTATATTTGGGTTCCGAATAAGGATGCAAATTCTTACGTACAGCTTGATTTCAGTGGAAGATTTTTTGCACTTTTTACCATCATTTATTTCTTGAAATTTATGTAAAAGTTTTTGCTCTTTTAATTGTTGCAAACTTGCAAATGTATGGAGTTTATGAAGAAAAAGCTCTAGGAATTTAGATAGTTTGCTGGTACCAACTTGGGATGGACTTTTCAGTGACAAGTCTCTTTTGCAAAATGATCGATGATCATTTGTTGAGGAGTTGAGGACCCTTTTATTTTGGTATCTCACCAAATATTCTCTACTCCTTTTGGACATCTATTGGATGAGTTAACAATGTGGACCATGCTCATAAATTGAGTATTTGCTGAATCACCGGGAATGTCAAGTAGTTCAAATGATAAAGTTGTGTTGTTTAGAGTTTTTTTAAAACTTAATCTCCTTTACGTTAAGATATCCTCCTTGACTCTCCGATCCTCCCCAAACTAGTGTTAACACATTGACTGGCAAGGATATCAAACACTCATGAGTCTCAATTTGCAATGCCGAAGTAGTTTGACTGTGGAAGTGGTTTCATCGTCATGCCAAAAACTAACATACGAGGTCGACAAATACGAGGTTTTCGATGTTAATGACGCGAGATGGGTCAAGATCGAGTCCCTCAATTACTTGACCATTCAAGATTGCTTCTTTGTTCACGTCCTCCATGGCTCCTTTTTATTGCCTTTGTTGACAATGCAAGATCATCCACTCCCAAGCCATTTCCATGACTTAGTTATAAATCATGCAATTATAATCAAAGAAACCTTGATCTAGGCCCAACATCTTCCGCGCATTTGAACATATGCATATGTTCACAAGCCCATTTTTCGAACCTTTGACTCTATTAATATATATCCAAAGTAGTCGAACGAGGCCGGCGAATCGGCGATAACCCGAGAATATATGTCGTTCGTTCGACCGTCCCATTGGCCAGTCTAATGCAAGATCGCATATACTGTGCAACCATTCAATTTGAGTACCATCCAAATTAAAATATTAAAAAGAAAATCTAATTATTTAACATATTTCTATATTAGTTAGGGTAAGCATGGATTCTTCCCACATTTTGCCCACAAACCCATCATCTTAATTCTTAAGTACCAAAATACCTCGAGTGGTACTCATTTTGATTTTTGAATACCATCGGGTGGCACACAATAATGTCATTTCCCAACTTTGATTCAAAGGTTTCGGTTTTGTATTTTAGGGCAGTTAATGGGCTTGGGCTTTCAAGGAGAGGTGGATCAAGTAGGTATTTGTCTCAAGTTGAGAGTTTTGGGAGCCCAATCTATGTTGGGGTGGTCTGTAGAAGAGGGGTGGAATGGTAATTTTACCACTTGATATCGTGTGATCTGCAAGAGTTTTCACGGATTATGTTCATCCCAAAAAATCTTTCTCCTCCTCTTGTACTACAACTAGTTGTAGTACGTACTGCATCTTTGTAGTGTAAATAATTGAGTGAAATTTACACTGGAAATCGATTTTGCAAATTTATACAGATGTCACCTATCTAGCTAGCAGACTGATAATTCTATTTAATTAATATGATACAAATCTAGAATATGAAACTCGTCTATATTAATATTCACAAGGGCTTTACATTGTAAAGCAACCTGCCGTTGTATTAATCGAAACTTTAACCGGAGGGGAAGATTTAGCAGAAGAGTAAGAAACACCTTCCCATTTACGTTTAGCAAATGATGGCCTAGGGAGATTCTCAGGCACAATTGTCTCCAAAGAGTTGATATGCCAAGGTGGGCAAACTCTTTTGTCACTCCATCTTGCTACTCTTCTCTTGTTATTGTTGCTCTTGCTTGGTATTAATAATTTTGATTCCAATCTCATTTCACTTGCTGCCATTGAATAATTTCCTCCACTCATATTGTTACTTATAAGATCCCCCACCTCTAAACCAATCACTATAGTACATGCGATTGTTGCCATGACATGTTTGTTATTCCTCCTCCTTAATCTTTCATCATCAACATTCCTAATAATCATGTCACAGTTTCACGTATTTTGAAGTCAGTGAATTATTGGAGATAATAATGCTTACCCATTTCGCGACAATTAGAAAACTTACAATCAGATATATATAGTCACAGTAAACTTTAAAAAACATTCTTGTTAAGTGAGGTTGAAAACAAAGATGTGTATTCAATTTCTACGATGATATCGAAATCAGTATCATCTGGTCGCGCAATCAATCAATTCAAGATATTTGATTGGTCACCTGATGTTGAGTTTCGGTATCACCATGTGACAACTTCAATATAACACTCTACATACCTAGTCAATATACTTTACTAGAGTAGAAATTTATTAATGCAAAAGTTTACCTTGGGACAAAACTTGTCTTTGAAGGCAAGGAAGGTGTTGAGCAAGGATCGTGCTGGGATGGAGAAGGAGGTAAAGGATTGAGGCAACAATAAGTTGACATACCCATTATTTCTTCAATTTAAGCTTTGCCTAATTTGCAATCTGAATAATTGTTGTTTGTTCAAAGAATCAAAGGTAAAGAAGGATGAAGGGAAAAAAGTGATGATTTTTATAGGAAGATGTAGATGGTACTACATCAAACTAAGTTGTACTTCTCTTTGAAGCTTGCCTGTACCGTAAGCAAGGCTATGTAACTGACCCTACACACAAATGTTTGACTGCACATCACTGTTGAGTGTTGGCCTAAATAAATTATTAAATTGCGGTAATTGATCTACAAAACGCAGTAGCTTGCTAGTATAATATGAAACCGTCTCGCGATATATTGTCGTTTTTTTAGTTATCATTTTATCATCTACAATGTCCGTTTTAAACTCATGATCACAGACAAACTCAGTGGACAATTTAAATTGCTCGAAAACATAAATAATTTGCCACACTGTATAATATTTTTAGCTATTTAACCAACGACATCGAGTGAAGACTGACATGTCCAAATATCTTGGAGGAAAAAAGTTGTAATTGAATTACGTGACACTCTTTTTCTATTGGTATAACCAAAGCCAACTACTTTAACACTCTGACGTGATCGCGGACATATACACCTTAAGTAAAGTCGATGACAATGAAGCTTTTTTGTCTTCTCTATTTTGGTTTGGATGATCGACGACGATGAAGCTTGAAATTAAAGAAAAACAAAACAAGAGAAGGAAAAATTAAAGAGAGAACCTAGCTTGGACAAAGAATATTCAAGTAAGACTTAATACCATGGTCAAGATTTTAGAGGAGTAATTTCGGAAATTTAATTTGAACCGACTCTTTCGTTTCATTAGACTGTTGACATTTATTTTGAATGCATGCCTACGGAGCAAATTAAAGAATAGTTCAAATCAAACTTAAACAATGTAAACTAATGGAGAAAATAGTTAACATGAGCATTATTTAGAAGTGTCAAATGTCTATTACGTTGTGAATTGGAACTTTGAAAAAACGCTAGCGTGAGCTTATTCGGCTCGAATTTGGAATATAATAAAGTCCAAAGAAAAAGGGAGTCCAAATGTAGGACGGCAAGCAAGAGAGAATAAGACATTTGGAGCTTTGTGGCTGCTTACTATTGTCAAAATCAAATTTATAGGGTCACAGTTGGGATGTCTATATATTTTCACTCTCATTCATGGATTAACTTAACTCCGATTTATTAAGTATCATCGTCACTTGTATAGTGTGCAACGAGTCACTAATAAAATACATTCATGTAACTAAAATGTAAAAGATGCATGTCATCTTACATATGCTTTGATCCCATAATAATAGTTGGGGAATAACGAGCAAGAAGTTCATCATCACATAACTTGACAGCTTCGTCAATTATTGAGAGTGTAACCATGACTATCTTGCTGAATTCCCCATCACACGGATGTGACGGGAAGACCAAAACCTTCTCCTTTCCAATATTTGATTCACTATAATAAGAGACTCGTATTGGCTCGTAATAACCTTCTATAAACGCAGCCGAATATGGATCTGTACTTTCTAAATTGACAAATACAAGGTCGTTGATGTTAATGACGTGAGATGGGTCAAGATCGTTATAGTCCCCCAACCACTTCACCAAATCCAAGATTGCTTCTTTGTTCACATTCTCCATGGCTCCTTTTATTGCCTTTGTTGACAATGCTAGATCATCCACTCCTATGCCATTTCCATGAACTTTGTTATATATAATACTAATTACCAAAGAAACCTTGATCTAGGCCCAACATCTTCCTCGTATTCGAACATATGGACATGTCCACAAGCCCATTTTTCGAACCTTTGACTCCACTAGTACAAATCCAAAGTAGTCCTACGAGCGCGACAAAAACCCGAGAATATGCGTCATTCTTCGGGCCATCCAATTGGGCCAGTCTAATGCAAGATCGCACCATATGATCTTTGAAACCAAAGGTAACAGTTTAGTATTTTTGGGCCACTAATGGGCTTGGGCTTGAACTTGGGCTTTTTAAGAGAGATTTGTAATGGTGGATCAAGTAGGTGTTTGTCTCAAGTTGAGAGTTTTGGGAGCCCAATCTATGTTGGGGTAGTATGTGGAAGAGGGGTGAAATGGTAATTGTACCACTTGACATCGTGTGATCTGCAAAAGCTTTTATGAACATTGTTGCACATATTGGGTCTGCAATCATGTGTGAGCAACTCAAGCCCACGGCCAACCCGCCTTCTTCAAATTCAGTCATCTAAATCAAGAAAATCGTCAAAGGAAACACGTTTTGTTCACTGAATGTCACGGAATATGCAAAATAAATGTATAAAACCGACATACATAATTAAATGCGATATATGCGTCCTTCATAAATTTTACCTGGATGAAAAATGTAGCCCAAAGATATGAGACATGATACGGATCCTCCCAATGAATTAACCTCTTCTCTTTCTAAGCATCTATATTTGCCAACCACTTCTCCACACTTCCCTTAACCCTAGCTTCTACTATTCTTAAACCTGCATCATTACATTTAACCATCCATTGTTCTTTTTCATTCTTTATCAATCTCCCAATAACAACAGGATAATATATACGACAATAACTTTGAAAGTCTCTCTCTAATTGTCGCGGTTAATTCTCCAAGAGTAGAACCCATAGGGGTTTGATTTTATAGTAGTAGATTATCTTATGGTGATAATGCTTCTCCATTATAAGATCAAGGTCTGATAGTTGATGCATTCTGCATGGATAATCTGTTGGATTAGAGCTTAGCTTACCAAAGTTCTTTTGCGGTAAAATGAGAAACTTCCTTTCATGGTCAATTGCAAAAGATTGAATTTTAAATGGTGAATGTTTTTCGCCACAAGATTAATAATGTAGTGATCTAAGCTTTTATATATGGGATATACTTGAAGGTACGTAATAAAACGTAAGTCCATTTTTATAGGACACTATTGTTTGCATGATAAAACTAAATTCTGTTTATAATTGTCATTGCTCACTAATGACTATTTTGGTACTATTTACTACATTTCAATCACATTACGTTCTTGATCGAATTGCTTTTACGTGAGTAGTTTTTATCATTCACTACTCTTCGAATGTGGCTCGAACCACCCCAAGCCCCGACTCTCGCCCAAAACAGCCCCATGCGGCCATGCATGCCCCCATGCATGATATGCATCAACATTGATCTTAAAACTCCCACTCTCCGGTAGTCCGGTAGAACCCAGCACACATTCCCCCCCAAGAGCTTCCTCTGCAAGCTATAAGAAAACTATACGTACGTACGTACGCTGGAACAGTAATAATATTTCAAACTATTTGAATATACGCACGATATTTCATTTGGTTCAATGGTACGGTAACCTATACTACTATATATATTGATCCATTCGATCGATTCTAGGTACAAATGGGTGTTTGATTTACGACTTTGATCTGGCGTCTTTTTCTACTTACGAAAATGTGCAAAGGTGTAGAACTTTATATTATCGCTATATATACGTACTACGTAGTAGAATTAAGAGTGACATTAAAGATTATATTGTTGTGTAAGGAAAAGGGAAAAAAAAAAAATCATCTCGTAAAATCAAGTATAGAAGAGAAAATATTCCGTTCTTTAATCTATCGGATAGGAAAGACAACCAAAATTTTAACTCATTTCAAAAAAAAAAAACAAAGGAAATACGAGTCATTGTGTTGTACGGGCCAGTAACTTGTAGGTGAAATAAAAAAAACCCTAGCCTCTCTCTCAAAAATTTC
>JBBYHQ010000017.1:421085-435487 GCA_038382645.1 Spergularia azorica
CCACAAATTTATTTTAATAAGGTGGTTTCCCAAAAAATGATAAAAATTGGAGGTGGTTTCCCACAAATTTTCCTTTTACTTATGTCATTGGTCTTGATTGATAGGACAATCATTTTTATGACTTGATTTGATTTGCACAATTTTCATTTGATTTGATTTAAAATTAACTGAATTTAGACGAATTAATGATAACAAATAGACTAGATTCATTGATTATGATTAGAATTAATTTGATCTGTTCTAATGTGATTCATTGTTCTTTAAATTGAATCAACAAGGCTTTAATGATCAAAATATTACACAAAATAGTGGAGTATTGAATTCGAATTGTTGCAACTTACAAGGGAGTGTAAGTGTATGAACCTTGACCCTTGACCCATGACCCATGGGTCTGCAGGATATTTGGATTGTGGCCTATGGGCTCTTCACTTCTATTTGCTAATGTTCATAAGTAAGGGCCTATAGGGCTGTTGTCCACAATTCTACTTCTACCTTCCTAACAAAAGTCCACCTTAAGTAGCCGTGGCGGAGTCAATATTGAAAGTTGGACCGAGCCAATACTTCCTTATTGGAGTTGGAGTGGACCAATATTACGACTTACACATTTTTAACTAGTATTATAGTAAATTAACACAAAAATATTCAATCTTTCGAAAATCTTGCCTTGATTGTATATTGAACTCCTTCGGATTCAAGTTATTGGAATTGACTAGTGAGGAAACAATCAAATCTTTTGAGGGTTTGATTGCTACTTAAAAGTCTCAAATTTGAATTTTGCCATACATAAATTGGCGGACTCACGGCAGTACTTAAATCTAAATATAGTCGGGCAAAATTCCGCTAAACTGGATGGGCCACCAAAAAACTTAAAGTAAGCCAAAAAAAAATCAACCTATTGGCTTTTGGGCAAAGCTTTAGGAAGTGAGGCATTTGCCACTGTAAGTCTGCCAGCTTGCAATGCATAAACGGGTCAAAGGCGGCCCGCCAACATAAAAACGGATATGTATAATTATTAAAAGTGAAAAAAAAATTGGGCTTTGTAAAAGAAAAGGAAAGGGCTTTGTAAAGAAAAGGGGAGGGAATAAAACACCCAAAAAGGAATGCCCATTTTTCTTTTTACTTTGCATTAATACAAAGATGAGAGTAAAAGTTGCCTAGTTTTTGTTACCATTTTGACCATTACAGTGTAATTTTGCAAAAGTTTAAACATCATCAAAATAATTTTGCAACTTCATTCACTGAATTGAAAACAAACTTGTTTTGTTTTTGCTTTTGTGGCCCTAAAAAATCATGTTTCATACTCATGATTAAAGTTGGCTTAATCTATCAATGTCTTATCTCATTAGACATTCATATCATCCACCTTATGAGCTTAGCTTATATCACTTGGACTTGATGGTTTGGTACTAATACTGGTTAATAAAGGATTTAAGTCAAGTAAAATCGTATTGGATGCGCGACTAAATTCCAATACTGATTTGTACATAATGTAAGTTGAGTAAAATCATACGAAGTATTGGATTCACGATTAAGCAACTTCGTTGTAGATTTGACACTGATGCATACAAAGGCGGAACAATAGCTTAGTAAGAGTAGTTAGTCTCTCCTCGACCCCTCTTCTCTGTATATTTAGCTATTAAGATAATATTGCATGGAAACAAGCTTGTCATAGTGAGTAGTTAGTAACGGAGTCACATAATGTCATTAAAATGAAGGTCATGAGTTCAAGATTTTGTCCCATTGCACCGTCATCTACTTTGCTAAAATCTTCATTAATAAACTGTATTCTCGATCTGGTTCCACGCAGCTAGATTCGGTGTCAACTCAAGACCAATCCCATGGAGGACAATTGAACTTTGGTTGCATATAAAGACTCATAACATACCACCTATTAACCACTTAAAGCTACTTTGAGTAGCTATCTCCTTTAGGGCTAAACAACAATGATGTGCACATAACATTAGTATGTAACCTAATAAAGATGTAACCAAAGCCCTCTCTACTCAATACACAATGGACCCATTTGACATGATCTCCCCTTAAAACTACAAACGTCAAATGAGTTGAGCACATGAAGAAACGTAAAGCTTAGTTTAAAGGTTGCCAAGAATCTTACTAAAAGCCATGTAATGGAGGGTAGTAAAACAACAACTAATGAATGTTTGGCCACTTTTTGACCACTAATTTATATACTTATAAGATATCTCAAGAGGTCAAAGAGGTAAAAGTACCTTAGCCCTATGGAATCCTATGTGAAATTTGGTAGGATCTTGAATTGAACTACATTGATTTTGTAATTAAATCTAGCGAAGTAATGACTTCTCATAAACCAATAATGCTATATATGTAAGTCTCCTTTGTGAAGAAGTTCTCAGTTCGTTGTAGTGTCCATGTTGGTTACTATGGTTAGTTGATGGTAAACATAGAAATATATACTCCGTACATAACTAACTACTCCGGGTTGATTTTGCAACAATGCAATACTCCGTATCTACTACTCCCTCCGTTTTCTTAGGTTTTTACGTTTTATTTGAATTTTTTCTCACATATTCAAACGAAACGTAAAGAACCTAAAAAAACGGATCGAGGGAGTATATGTAATATGCCAACTTTATTGTAAATCAACAATGCAACTTATGGAACGGTACTGTCGTAATGAATAATCTAGTTTTCAAAGATTTTAGTTCTTCTTTGAATAACAACAAACTAAATTAGAACATGTACGTATGTTGGAGACTCTCTCGTACCGTACTTGAATTACTAATAATTGTAGGTTTTTCTCCGTTGAGTTAAAAGGAATGGAGGTAATTAATTTTCTTTGTAACTTCTACATGAATAGATCAATTGATCCAACTTAACAAGTTTATGTAATGAATTGCTTGTGCGATCCTTGGCTTTTGCATTCTTAACTATTGAGTTATTGCTTTATAATTCATCTTCTGAATTTTAATTCGCGCCTTGTCTATTATTTGACAACTTAGACTACATACTACAATTTGGAGGGACATAAAGCAACATACTAAGATGCTTTAATTTAATTCCGACCGAAGAGATAGGGTATCATACATTGCTTATTTGCAATTTTGTATGATGATCAGAGGTGTCTCCGAATCATTACATTTGAATTTTGATTGAAAAATGAAATAAAATCAAAGGCATATGTTTGAACAACTAGCTAACACCAATTCAAAAATGGCATACGAAAATTTACATACGTTAGATTTTGATTAAAGTAAAGCGTTGTATATATGGGAGATTGCTTAATAATTCAAACATAATTGATCACCAATTCACCATCTTCTTTTTGCGTGCGATTTGTACATGTATGAAGTTATGAGATGTATACACTTTTTCGGGCTGTTTACGTACGCATGCATGTAAAGTAGCACGCAACTACGTAGGTAGTGCATTAGCAGATCGAGTAGAGTTACGCACACTCTCAAAATATCTCCCTCATTTTTTGTAATAATGCTGCTATAATTATTTCGGACAAAATATGCCATTGTTAGGGCCAAAAAAAGCTCCATTCTATACCGTGGTCCATAGATTTGCTTTAAACAGCTTTGCGCAGCAACGTTTAAAGTTAAGGTATCATGCAAAGCACATCTAAATACTCTGAGAACAATTGTTGAGAATTCAAATAGATTGTCGAAATCGATATGAAATTCAAAATAATATTCATTACAAGCTATTTAAAACTCGGATATTTTGAAAATTTTCAGATATCACTGATATTTGATCCGATTTCAATAATTCTCTACTTAACGTATACTGCTAATAAATTAGATGGATCGGAGATCATACTAAATTAAAAGATCGAAAAAACTTAAAACTAAAATGATGATCGAAAATATGATTCGACCGTATGCATACGACATACAACGGTTATCTAAAGATACTAAACTTAATAACAACTTATAAAACTGATAAATACGCTTGTTCAAAACCCCTAATCAAAGCCCGAAAAAACCTAGCAATAAAAATTAAAGAAAATATAGAGGGAAATTAGTTGTAGAAAAAGATCATCACAGCCCTCTTCCGGAGTAACTCATCAATAATATTATTTGCTCGTCTTCGCATCACCACCTTATCATTACGTTACCTAAAATTTAGACAATAAATTCATCATAATAAGATAGATCAGATATCGATAGCAAATGCATGTTAATCTCTACCCAAACTTGGTAATCTATTTTCACTCAAGATCTTCAAAATTCTTGTCAATTTTTCGTCGATTTAATTCGAGATAACGAGGCCATACCATGGAGATTCAGAGTTCATACTCCTATATTAAAATGGAGACTTGCTATCAGCAGAGTCTCTCGGTGCATTGCATCGGAAACACTCAGTCCTACTAGCAAAGTTGTGCTCATTGCAACCCGACCTACAAAATTACATAAAATATAGTTTATATTATAGGAAAAATGTACGATCATGCATGCATAAATCATGGTAAAGTACAACTTTTACGTAACTTTTCATGCAAAAATTATTCATAATAACAATTTAAACAATTTAACTAAATTTGCATGCATCACGTAATAATGTTGGATTATTATACCTAGTGCATATCCAGTCACCGGACTTCCAACCAGAGCGGCTACTACCACCGCCGCCTCCGATGCCGCCGCCACCGCCAAACCCGAACCCACGAGAACGGCCCACACCGTCCATGCCATCAAAGCCCGAACCCGAATCCTCCTTGAAGGCCCCACACTTGAAGCAGCTAGACCTACTAGCAAAGTTGTGGGCACCACAGTTGCCTATGCTGCAGTACCAGTCCCCGGGCCTGACATCAGGCCCGGCAAAGCCACCACCACCGCCGAAGGAGGAGCCACCGGACCTACCACCAAAGCTACCGTAGTCACCGCCTCCTCCTCCTCCTCGACCGCCGTCGGAACGTGGGTCTCCGCAACGTTGGCAGGAGTCCCTCCTTTGGAAGTTGAGGTGGCTGCATGACCTACAGTTCCAATCTCCTGGCCTACTCATTTTCCTCTTTTCTCCTTAATATTTCCTACATTATCATTAGAAAGCAATTAATAATTATACAAATACTAACACGTATGATGTACTCCATAACATATCAAAAATTCCCATGGAAATATAAATGAATTACGAATGATCTAGTTCAGGCATTAACCATGTACTGTATGTTACATTGTAATTGAATAATAAAACAAGATGGTGTAGACGAGTTTTGAACTTTAACATAAATTATTTCAGCTAGAAAAAAAGAAAAAACGACAACCAGATAGACGTTCGGAAAAGGTGTAGACGTGTAGCATATGATAGAGAATTTGATATGGTTTTTATCCACAAAATGTACTTTGGTGCACCACCAAATCAGGCACCAAGAACGACTACTATATTCCTTATTATCCATGGAGAAAGTAGAAAGTATTAACAGTGAAAATTTTAAGATGTTTGAATATGATAAGACAAACATATAAAAGAGATAAAAATACAAAAGCATGCCTTAGTAGATATCATGTTTGTCTCTCTCTTTTTTACTTTAATTTGTATTATTAGTGGAAGATTGCCTAATAGTTCCACTAATAATTTGATTAACAACTTTGGATTTTCTAAGCATACAACATGTACAACTACTCCTTACTTAACACACTACTTTTACTCCCACTAACATTGTTACTGCAACCACAAAATAAAATTGAATTGAATAACGAAATAATATGAATTCTCAAGTGCAAATGCATATATTAACGAAATAATTAGCACCCATTTTCTCGAAAAATCGAAATGTTGGCCAATCAAAACAAATCCTTATCTATAACCAGCAAGCAATGTGAAAAATGTAAGCTAAACAAGATTTATTTACCTTGTAGTAGTTAAAAAAGCTGTAGTTTTTGCTTAGGAGGAGACAGTAAATGTGATTTCAAATGAAAGGAAAATGGAGTGAATTGGTTTGATTTGTGAGGGGCAAAGCATGGTTTATATAGCATGTAGAAATGCCTTGATTTTCGAGAAGATTTGAGGCAGCTGAGCTGAGGAGAGAGAATTGTAAGAGAGAAAGAATGTTCTTTTCAAATCTTTGAGCTGGCTTCCTTGAACAATGGAATCACACATCAAAAGTTCCAATACTAGTGAATTTACTGTTTTTATTATTATTGTACTACCAAATAAATTGTAATTTACAATAAAGTTGGCATTAACATATGTTGCTAGTCTTGCTACTATCATTCCAAAGATGGTAACTTGTTATTTTTGAAACTTTTGATAAAACTTATTAGAACTCATTTTGTATCGTTTTAGGTTTTAGTCTTCAATTTTTCCAAGCATCGTAATCTCAATTTCAAAACAGAAAATATGGTTTTTAGATTTCAATGGTCTTTTAATAAGGCAACGTTCCCGATTGCATGTGAAGAAGCATGATACACACACGCCAGGGCAATAATTTAAAGGAGAAATCATCATTATTTCAGCAGTATAATAATATAAGATGTTTACAAAATGATCGATCTAATCTGTACACATTATATGTTAATTTGGTTGGTAAAATTGTTGTAAAATTTAAGTCAATATTGAAGAGTTACAAGTATATAGATGTCTCTTAACATTATTTTCAAGGCCCTCTAATATCTCTAACATTTAATTTCATGTGGAGGGTTTGCATATATCAAAAACTACCTTATTTACTAAAGAAATTCCATGATAATAATGAACCAAAATCTTAAGAGCTTGAAGGGGTTTCTTGCAAGTTGTAAACTCAATAAGAACTTGCCTATATACAAAAGAGTTTTATTGATGGAGGCTTGGATAAGAAAGAACAAAAACCTCCACAAGACAAGATGAATATTCAGAGAATGAATGTGAAGAAGTACCTTAATTAATACCTTTAGTTTGACCCTACCCTCTATTTATTCTCATAATCTCCATATAATGGTGGGGTGCTTCATAACTTGAATATTCCTCTTTTTGTACTTCAAACTTGTATATATGCTCCACACAAAGAGTCAAAAGGGTTCTTGGACAATGTTTGATTTCTCAATTTAGCCGAAATATAAAGAAGAAGAAAACATTTTTAAAAAATTCAATCAAAATCATCAACATTAAGTAGTGCTTTGGGCCAAGATGTTCCTTTGGCCACACTATATATGAACAATAAATAAATTAAGCTCTATGTGATCGATACTAACAGATTGTATCGGTATTAAATTTATATTTAGGGTAAATATATAATGGAAAATAACTCCAAGTTAAATTAGAGTACAATAATGTCTTAGCTTAGCTTGACAACGTTTTTGTCTGAATCAGATTAACTGTCTGAATCAGATTAACAATAACGTCAGCAGCGCCGGGAGGTTGATTTCAGATTCTTCTCATCAAATGTGTATCACATGTTTCAACCGTATTATCAAATTTGTGTAAGAGATTACTAGTTCCGATCAAGTTACTCAACTTATCAATCCTTTTAAAGTGACTCAAGTCTCAGATCAATTTAAAGTTCTACAAGTCATAGCCCTCAAATGCAAGCAACACATAGCCTTATGAATAAATATACAGTGATATTTGAATATGGGTCATGATTCTCCTAAATTAGTTGAAAATAAAAGAGAAAGCGGAAAGTTATTAAAGTGACTGTACAAATTAGGCTAAGGGGAAAAATGACTTTGATTTGTCATGTACTACTACCAAGGGGAAATAAAACCAACTAATAAAACAAGTCTTCATTTCAAAGAAGGCAAACAGAGCTAAAGTGAAGAATTTAGGCACATATTCCATAAAACAATTTTTACAGCTCAATGTAAGACAACAAAACTCATTTTCAAAATTACTATTTCACTTTTTTTTTTTTTTTATACATTTTCATTAAAACATTTTTCACGGGTTTAATTATGAGTTAATTCATGATTATTGTGATAAACTAGATTCAGGTGAAATTCTATACTTGAGGTGACCCATGGCGTGTCACAAGCCAGGATTGCCCTATATTTCTAGTACAGTCTGCTCGAAATTGTGAGTCTTATAACGATAATACCGTACATAGATGAATAAAGTCATTCTCCATTCCAATTTCAATAGTAGGGCGATAAATTGATAATATTTCTCTTATTACAACACTACTCATGACGACAACATTTCTTTTAACTTATTTCTTCCTTATCTATTCGCGGACAATAGCACTTGTTTCGTTCAATTTCGAAAAGAAATATTTGACGAATATATCTACATAACAATAAAATCGTAAGAAGAAACCACATCATCTATGTTTATGGATGAAAGAGAGAATAAGATGAGTTAATTTTTCTCAAAAAAAAAAGGGAGAGAATCGAATCAAAGTCCTTTCCACTACACACTTTTCCTTCCTTTCTTTAATTTTTCCTCTTTATTTACTTTTTCACAGTTTTGCTACAGGCTTTCTTTTCCTTGACCCAAGAAAATGGTGGGTAATCTTATGATTTAAGTTACATAAATCTCATTTATTTTTATTTCATTTCAATTTAATTTAATTTTTCCATTTGGGTTCATGTTCATCTCCTAGAGAATAGTGGTGGCTGATTCTCCCCCTTTTTTTCTCTCATAAAAAGATAAAAATTGGGAAAAGAAAATGAGAGAGAAAAAAAAAAAATTAAAGCAAAAGATAATGTGTATAAAATATGGTCAAATAAAAATTTGAAGACTATCTTTATCGAAACTCTTACAACTTTTTTCATTTGATTTTGAACTGTCACCTCTCATACACAAATTATTTTTTTTACTGTCATGTAATGGTTAAAAAGAGGGGAATAAAAATGATGAGTAATTGAGTACTACGTTGGGGAGCAATATTATGGACGTTCCTCGAAATTGTTGCCATGCAACTTTCACGTTAATTAGGGTCTCGTCTATTTCGCCCTATCTGACATGCACGAGCAACGCCAAAAGAAGTGAACCAGCTAGCTTATGAGTACTTCTTGTACAAACTATATTATAAAAATTTACGCTTTCGTTAAGCACTTGGACAAATCGATATAAATTACTGCAGATCGAGTTTGCTTAAACTCTAGAGACTTGTAAATAAAGCTTGAAATCTTTAATGTGGAAGATATGGCTCTTAATTATATACTCCGTATTTACATCTCATGGTAAAAGAGAAGAACTCGACCGTCTAGGTAAATTTTTGCTTCAAAAGAACGAGTTTTCAATTTTTTTTTCTTAGTAATCCAACAATAACATTAAAACCACTCACTAAATCAACTTAAAGTCTTGACTTCCAAAACTTACACGCACATTAGGTAACTACTTGATATGTTCTACACTATCAATTAGAGAGGATACATGGGGCCAATTAAAATAACACATTTTGAATCCCACCCCGTTAATCAAATACTCCTATGCTATTGTGTTTAGACTCGACTTGTTTATCTTTGTCAAAATCCTTCTCACATACGCCATAGTAAGGCAAAGTCTCATAAGAGACGGTCCCACGATAACTTATTGTGACACGGAGTTAGTTGTTTAAAAAGTGAATCGTGTAACCTTCATTGTGACTATTATATTACTTTTAGTAATCATGTTAGTTTACAATTTGACAATATAAGTTGTGATTTAAAAGGGTCACAAAATATAAAATTAGGCATAATTTATGAAATAACCCATTTACTCATTTTATCTTACATTAAATTAAAACAATCACTAAAAGAAGTATAATGGTTACTAAAAATGTAAAAGAAAACACTATTTATATAAAGAAAGATGGTGTGAGACCTTCTCACACAAAACTTACTCTTTTGTATAAGATAAACGATAATTCGTTAAAACGGATGAAGTACCAAACAAGCAAATAATAGGATGATGAAGTGCCTTAAATTCATCAATATTTCCCTCAATTACATGCATGTGACACCATGGATACAAGTGTGCAGTGGGTTGAGTGCTTCGATCGGATAATCGCATAATGCAATGCATATGCTTCGACCGTATCTTCGAGAAGAAGATGGCGTAATCAGTACTAATCACTAATATGATGGATGAGAGCTCCTCATCTCTTCACGTGTACAAGACGTACTTTTTAGCCCTCCAAAATCTTTACGTACTACCTGAGTACTTGAGATTTTATTTCGAGTTCCAAAATGTGCTAATAATCAAGTGTTCACACGCAAAAAACGAAAAAAAAGAAAAAAAAAGAATTCTTACTCCATCATAACTATTGTTGGAGATAGAACTAGAAACCTTGAATCTACTATGTAGACAAACACCCGAATTATTGTGTTCGATAACGGCCTACAAGCGCATACACCTCCGATAACTACTAAAGTCCTGGAATACCGAATACGTCTACTGTCTACACGCCTTGGGTTTCAAGTGTCACGACAATGGTAGATGCAAGGATAGTAGTTTTGTGATAAAACCTGCCTCGGAGTTGTTTCAGATGGCTATGCATGCGCATTTCAACCTGTGTCAACCTGTGCCCTTGACACAGGTTCTGATGCACAAATAGTGAGCATGCACAATTTGAAGTTACTCCGTGAATAGAATTTTAAGAATGACCAGATTTCACCAGGACACTTATCATCTGCCATTTCAACAGCAAAACACCCCAGAATTCAGGTCTAGGAAAAAGAAAAAGAAAATTGTAGAGCGAAAAAGGGGGAGGGGATTGGATTTTTTTTTGCATTTCGGCCTGTGCCCTTGACAGAGTCTTGTCCATTAATGCAAAACTGCAAGCATCAAGCATAATGTAACAGTCCAGATTTTGGAAGGTCAGAGTTCAGACAATTACAGATCCTATGCAAAACTACCGTAGCTTGACGAGAATCTTAAGATATGACTTCAGCACACAACAGGAAGCCAATAAACAATCAAACAGCGTTTTCGGCTTCAAAATACTGACCACATCGTACCAGGACAATAGTTATCAGTCGTTTCAGCTGCACAAACATTTCAGAATTCAGGTCTAGCCTTGATGGAATTAAGTCACAGACTGCCGTAGCATGGAGGGGAAAAATGGCAGTTTCTTACATATCAGCTTGTGAAGTATGCACTTGACACGATGTGAATTTGCCAAAAAATACAAGCATAACATAACATTCTCAACTCTGCAAGGTTGGACAACTGCTGAGCATGCAAAATTTTCGCTTTTCTTACTATATGAAAAGAAAGTTAAGAATGACTTCTGTACACAGATTGGGAAGCCAGTAAACTATCAAATAACTTTTCGGCCTTCCAAAACAGAGGACACAGAGCCTATACCCCTGGTATATATTCTACAGTACATGGTAAAAATGTGAAAAATGTTTAAAGAAGCTCAGGAACATGAATACCTGGGCCACCGACTATCAGGAGATCGTCCAGGACCAGCCATCTTAAGATCACTAAAGCTTGTGTTGAGAGCCCTCTCTACCATCGCCTACGAACCATATGGTTCAACAGAGCATGGACATCTGGTCATCTTGCAATCCTTCCAATGCTAACCATGGATAGACCTTGAAAAATTCACCCACGATTATGAAGTGCAACAAGCTTGGCTAGAGAACGAGCCTCCCCAAATAAAAAATCATGCCAAATCCCATTTAACATTCTGAAGCTACGGTTTCAATCGGGGCAGAACCCACTTGAACGGATGCTTCAATTGCTTCTTTCTTGGATTGATCATGCTGCTCTTTATCCAAGTCAGCATCTGAGAACACTTCTGCTTGCAATGAAGGCGCAATTTTATTCACACGCGACCATGTTAGTTCCCATAAACTATCTCCACCTGAAACACCATCAGGGACAAGCACTCCAGCTGCTTTCATAACAAGCAATGAATTCTTGAGAAGTTCAGGGACTAGTTCCTGGAGCTTCTCACTTCTCTTCCCTCTAATTTTGACCCTCGTATAGTTGTCCATCTGGTTTATCACAGCCATCCACAGGTCGCTGAATGTTGCTAATTGCATAATTTCGTTAATAGAGAGTAAAAACACTTTTGATAGGAGTTTCATGACGATCATGAGAGCAGCTTCTATATTTCGGTACATCTTTGAAGATTGCCCCTGTGCAATTTCAAGAAAGGTGTCCAACATCGGAAATACGACCAGATCAAAACACTGTAACCACAACTCCTTTGATAAATGGACCTCTTGAACTCCACTCAAGCACTTCTGCAAAGATAAAAGGGCGTGGTTTCGAACCTCTTCACTATTATCCAAACACAGCTTATGCAATGCTTGCATCAATCGCAGCCACATTTCACCGATTTCGTGAGACAGCATGGCAGCATCCTTCTCGTTTATACCTTTTCTGCTTTCTGATGCCCAACGGGCCAAACAGCTTACTGATCCTGACATGAGATCTAATGCATGAACAGATCGCTCCACTTCACCAACACGAGACTCCGCGAATTGCCTTGAGGCTTCAACACAAAGGACAAAGTTCGAAGGCAACAGGTGGGCGCCATCACTCATTACGTATGCAAGCGCATTAAAACCAGCTTCAGAAGCCTCTGGATGGCGGGCAGTAATTGCCAGCAGGGACAAGACTACACGCCAACCCATTTGCGATCTAATATGATTCGCATTCGCCTTTATTAATTGCCCAACTTCTTGTGTAATCTGCTCACAATATGCATCAGCGACTCGAGCATCGAGCTTCAGAACTAATTGCAATGAACTCAGAAGTTCGTCAACTAGATTTTCTTTGTAAGGCAATAACCGCTGGCAAATTCTGAGAAGCCCAAAAACTGCCTTTTCAATCAAACTACAAGGCATACTAGTCGACTGAACAATATTAGCAATGTGCCCGTAGACTGCCTGCCACAGAAGTGAAATTCTATCCCGATTGTTCAGAGTGATTGCAATCAGTAGCTCAAGACAGAAGGCAGCAGCAACTTCATTTACAAGATAACCACCTTGTTTCTGTACTTGCCCAGCTGCCATGATTGCACGTACAAGATCCATCAAAGAATCAGCTTGCAAAAATTTACTCTCGGTAAAAATATTGCTGATCTGGCACTCCCGGACAATCTCGAGGATTTGTTGCTGAGCAGCAAGTTCTTCTTCATTTGGCTGTGATCTAGGCTCCTCCGAGTCAAAGGACAAGAGCTGACTAAAGCGGCCCATAAACCCCGAGGATTTCTTTGACACAATAGCTGTTGGCACATTAGGTGAAGACAATGTATCTGGAATAGGTTTTACAAGTCCAGGGACAGCTGGGTCATCTGCAGCATCATAGAGAAAACCAGACCGAAGAAAGCCAAACTCATAAAATTGCAAAATGCAGTCGAGTAAGTTTTGCCAGCCTGTCCGAATGTAATCACCGTATTTATTTGCAATAGTGAACACCGCTGTGGTTGACACCTTAGCCTTTGAGTCACAACTATAGGTGAAAAGGAACTCCCCAAGATAGGATGGATTCAAGAGTGTTGTGAACTTGCATAGAGAAACGACCATATCATCTAGGACGGACTCAAGATGAAAGCATGCAGCAATTTTCGCAGCAGCAACGTAGCCATCGATGCACAATCGGTAAACATCCTCATCCTCAGCATGATCAAACACAACTGAGATGGCTGCAACAGTTGGACCTGCAATCATTGCATACATTTCCTTGTCAAGATATGGCTTATAAGCTGCCAGAATATATGGCGAAGTAGCTCTAGATTTCTGGATCAGATTGATCCAACGGCTATGTGTCATCTCTGGGAAACCAGAACCCTGTTCCGGGGTCATACGTATTTCATTCTCACAGATAGAGTGGTACAACTCAGAAAGGTATTCTCGAGGGAGATCATTGCCTCCATTGATGCGGCGATTATTCCGAACAAAATCCTCTTCCTTCATCTTCTTTTTCACTTGCGTGTTATGCTGGTCAGTGTTCAGCATAATAAGCGAATAAGACAATACAAGAGCAGCATCCTTATCAACTAAGATGTCCGGTGACTGCTCATAGTATCTCTCAGAGAAAGCCTCAAGCACTCTATGTATCTTTTGTGACTCTCCAGGAAGTTTGAAGGTTTCCAAAAAGATCCGCAAAGCAATATCCAAATTCATGCCTCTAAAATCAAAAGTCCGAGCAAATTCATAAAGAACTTGGACACAAAAATCATCATGATTACCCAGGTAGTCTCCTATAAGATTCTTATCTAATCCAGCTGTATGCCGTAAAAAGCAAGCAACACTTTGTGCATCAAGTTTCTCAGGCAACAAGTGTTTCTGCTGAAGAAAATCCAACCCTTTCTTTGGGGCCTGATTGAAGTGGTCAGCAGCATTTATCAACTGCTGTTTGATAGACTTCATTTGGCGAGCAAAGGGAACCCAATAGTTAGGTTGCACATAATTCTCACACTTAAAGAACCAAAACGGTTTATACTCCTCAATCTTATAAATAGAGTTGTCCAGCACAAAAGGCCCATTCTCGATCCTCTCAGCCATCCCCTGCATCACTGCAATCAAGCCCTCCAAAGCAAGAATATGCATGGTAGAAAG
>JBBYHQ010000017.1:440986-459017 GCA_038382645.1 Spergularia azorica
GTTTAGCAAATTTTGGACTCTCTCCCTGCATTTCTTGACCTCCCGACGCCCTCAATGCGCTCCAAATTATTCGCTTTTACATATATATATTAGATTTATGTGTAGCTTTTCTCTTGTGTTTTCTCACGTAAAAATGAGGTGTTAAAGTATAAGAAAGTCATTGTTTGGGCCCTAACTATCAGTCTACACTTTTGGTTGAGTTGGTTCTCTAACATGGTATCAGAGTCTCAGCGATTGTGAGGTCTCAAGTTCAAATTCTCGTAACCCCCTCCTCAATTAAGTGCACGTCAAGCACAAGTCGTCGTCTGTGGATTGGTATATAGTCCACGTTTCATGCCCAAAGGCCATTTACGTGAGGGGGCGTGTTAAAGTATAATAAAGTCATTGTTTGGGTCCTAACTATCAGTCTAGACTTTTGGTTGAGTTGGTTCTCTAACATGAGGTGTGTAGCGATTGATGAAAGACACGTTTAATTAATTTAAGATCGAGTACATACGTAGAAAATAATGCAATGATAAATGTTCCACACTGAAAATTTATGAAAACAAAATTTTGATCTTTTTTATTTTGGTACATAAATACTCCGTATTGATCTTTTGTAAACCCACGATTTATTCATCTATTGTAAATTGATTTCGGGATGAAATATTCTTTAATTTGGATCGTAAAGTGGACTCCTTATAATAGGTCTGGCTCGGGCACATTTATATGCTTTAATAGCACTTCAAAACTCTTGCGACGTTAGATGATTGTTGAAGCTAACGCCACACGTTCACACAGATGTAAAACTACAAAGTAATAACATTGATATTATCAGTCATTCTTCAAGGATGAGTATATGAGTCGCGTAAAACTAAAGCAGGTATAGAAGCCAATGGTGCCTGATAGCACGGAAAATGCGTACTAGCCAATAAGTACGTGACCCAAATACAGGAGCATGGATACAAGCTTGGTTATGTACAGAAGGCCTGCAAAGAAGTAAGGTGCATACATGAAAATGTACATTGCTGATCGAGAAGCCTGATGTTAAGTATGATGTTGAAACATGTAGCGTGTTTTGATAATGACAAGATGATATGATTAATATGTTGATTACTCCCTTGTTTATGAGTTAACATCTATGTTTAGTATTGGTGAGCTAACCTTTCAGGGAACGATGAAGATTTGATTGTCTTACGGCTACAACAATGGAGCTACAAGTGTTTACAAGATGTTCTCGTTGACGACTAGCTAAGGTTTACTTTAGTTCTTAGTTTTTGTGTAAGTTGAGTTTGTGTGTTAAATTGAAGAGTATGGACGTGCTAAATGGTGTAGTCTCATGTATTGTGCAAAACTGTTATTACAGAAAACAGTACCTGGTGTTGTACTTTGTAGTGCTGAAACTAATGATTTCGACGTTGGTTTAAGAAAACGTGATTATCTTTTTCAAAGGATTTTTAATGCTACCAAATATCTTAAAGATTTATTTTACTTGATTCACATATTTTAGAAAATATTATTTCTTAAACAAGAATATATTTTTATATGTGATAATTATGTTTTAGGAAATTTGGAAAAGATTTTATTTGAAATATTATCTTTTAATTCTCCTAAATATTTTAAAAAGATATTTTGGTGTCTTGTTTTAGAACTTTTAAGTTGATTTTATTTTGAATTGATTTGAAGGTATTTGATAGGATTTCAATTGAGGTAGAATTCTATATTCTATCCTTAATTGATTTTATCCTATGGTTTTAAATGGAATATACTTTATCTTCTAATTGTTTCCTAATAAACTAAGAGTCTTTTTACTGCATAAAAAGAAGTCTTGGTTTTGATAATCACTTGGACGTTTTTCTACAATAAAGTTTTGAGCTTAATTTTCCAAAGAAAACGTCCAGACAGTACAGTACCGCATACTGTTCCCTACACTGATATTACACACAACTCTCATCATAGGTCGAAATTGTTACCTCTATTCGCTTGTCTAAGAAGCATTATTCCGAGGTGATTGCATTGTACTTTTCTCTTCTAGAGTGAGGTATTTGGGGTACGGGGTTGTACTCGAGTTTCCTATTGTCTTGGGTTGAGAGAGTAGGAATCACAATTGGGTTGATTGTGGGGTTCCTCTACTTGTCTTGGGTTGAGCTAGTAGAGAAGAAAATTCTAGTGAATTTTGTGGACGTAGACCTTGGGTTGAGGTCGAACCACGTAAATCTTGTGTGTACTCTGTTCATTGTTTCGTGCTTTATTTCATAGTACAGATCTGTGCACTGTACCATCACAAACTACAATCTCTAGTTTGTGGTACAGTACACTAGTCTGTCTCTTCCGCTGCTTTATACACACATTACTCGAGTAAAATGAAAAAGTTCCAACTAAAGTCTATACTCAATTCACCCCCCTCTTGAGTATATCTCGCGACACGACTCTTCAAAGTTAACACTTACAAATTAACAACACGAAAGAATAAGGAGATTGCCTAAAACTTGAATAAATCAGAGTTCTTTAATTAGCTGGTCCCTATATTACACTCCTAAACTAGAAAGTGGTAAAAACAACAACACTCAAATTCAATGTACATGAGAAAAAGTTAGTAAAAAAGGTGAAAGCAATTACAACTGTTTACATGATCAAAGACTTGTTCCAAAGAACAAACATAAACTCATGATGAGACATTAGATTGTATAGGCTTTTTTCAAAAGGCCAACATCACTTGTTTTTTTCACAAAAGAGTTAAATCATTAAAACTTACATTACATTGTATTGTGATACAATTTGTAGGAATTTAATCATTTCATTGTTTTCAATTACCAATAGACACAACACAATCCGACTAATAAATAAACGGACGAGAATCTCATAAAGTTATTTTTTGGTAGAGTTAATAACAATTTCTAAATATCGGTAGTCAAACAAAATAAAGAGAATATTCAATAAAATGTGAAATATGTTGTTCTTATCATATTGAGTAAACTACTCTATCACATAGAGATGAGTGTTTATTTTCACCTCATGGGGATCCAACTACTAAAACAAACCGACGTTTAAAGTAAATCCGAATTATGATGATGAGACATAAGGCTTTTTGAAAAGGCCAACATCGCTTCCTTTTATCACAAAAGAGTTAAATCAACAAACGTTCTATTACATTGCATCTTGACGAAGATGATGATCACTACAAAGTACAAACTTCCCTACCTCTCTAAACCAAAGCTAACCATCTTTTTCCAGAGACTAAATGATCAAAAGAAAAAGGAAAAATAAATTAAAAATACTGTTCAGAAAAGTAAGGGAAGCATTAACATCCGAAAAAAAAAAAAAAATCCCTAAATAAGCAACTACTACCACCCTTCACCAGTTTAAATTTTCTTAGAGGGTGCACTAGTCATGCATAATACATTATTCCATCACCTACGACGGTCCGGGGTCCAATGAGGTTTACTCTGACTGAAATGAGTCGAGACAACTCGCGAGTCTAGTAACTCCATAATGGGCGTGAAATTAACACATCTTGGCACCTTGTATTGGTTAATTGACGCCCCACGTGAGATAGCGTAGTCCATGAGCTCCTCAAAGGTCCCACTTTTAACAACCCTGATTTCTAATGGCCCAATTGAGTTGTCAGCAACTCGGCCTTGTCGATACACCGAGTTGAGCGATTCTTCCATTTCCAAACAACAATTATCCAACACACGACTCGGTGGTAACTCGCCCGAGTTACCCTCCTTGACCATCAACTCGTAGTATATGACGTAGTGACCCGGGATTGTCGTAGTGTCCGCAAAGCTAGTGTACTCTACAATGCTTCTGTTATAAGCCTCAAGAAGTTGTGAGGCGTTTTCTACAGCCTTTTGTAGCTCCGATTCGTCTGTTTTATCCGAGTCAATGCTGAGGAGGACATTTTTCCTCCTCACAAAGTGGAATTGTGGGGCCGAGTTGTGGAACCCCGTGACACGGAGGATGTCACCAACTCGGTACCTATACAAACCCGCATAGGTGGTGATCACTAGCTCGTACTCCTTTCCCACCACAACGTCGGCCAAGTTGACCAGCCTCGAGGACAATTCGCCTCGAGTGCTCGTCAACCCCGACGGGTCATGGGGAAGGAACTCGAAATATGCCATATTTGGCATGATTGTGTACGACACTTCGGAGGGTTTACACATCGGGTTTAAATTTAACCCGAAGTAACACTCCGAAGAGGCGTACATTGTACAAGCACAAGGTAAACCCCCGCTGTAAAAATCCAATGTTGGAATATACTGCGCCATTGCCCCAGTAACAATTACGTCAAGATACTTTGTGTTGGGCCAAATCCGGGTTATAATCCCTTCCCATTGGTTCGTGGCACACTCCGCTTCGACAAAATCCGCCAATTCCGGGTCGGGTTTCACGACCCGGCCCATACTAGCCCGGACAGCCTGGTCGGTCACTTGCGGGTCAAGTGTCCCGGCCCGGATGTCCTGGACTAACTGCTTCCAATTCAGCTGGAGAAACCGAATGGCCCGAAGCAAACCCGAGGCGAAAACCGCTCCTAAACGGAGCACCTTTTCGCGCTCATACAACCCGCATAACATTTGGGTGTACATACTCTGGTAAGAATTCGGGCACAAAATGGCCTCATTCGGGCTGGTGTAGACCATATACGGGTCGTAGGGCCGGGTCTTGAAATGCTCACTCTTGTAATAGCTAGTCAAAACGGGCCGGGCCAAAAGCCCACCGGGTGTCCGGGTCTCAGACTTGACAAACAAAAAGTAGAGCCCCTTTCCTTTGTCTAGACCTGGCACGTACCTGTCACGTGGGAAACTTAATTAGTTTTTGGTCAACCAAAATTAAATTAAACTAATTAAAATTAAGAAATTTTGGCAATCCCCATGTATTGGCAACATAACATAAATTATTAGGGTGTATTATACCAAGAAAATCCAGAAATTGAGGGGCAGAAAATAATAATTGCCCAAATTAATTAGTACACTACTACTACTTACAGATTCATGACAGGCATTAGAAGGCTGTACAACAGTTGACGGCGATCCAATTCTTCTTTGATTGTTGGCATCAATTTTCTCTCTCCTGCTGATGTTCCGGAACTGCAATAATCCATATAAATTTTAATTAGTCGTCAAATTGACTAAAAACGAGTCAATCTTGGCCTAATGATTAAGATACTCGTGTCTGTTACACCACGTAATGTTAAGTCTTTAGTCAATTCATCATACTAATCAAATTTAACCCTCATGAGTCATGACACTACGTGACCAAATTGGTTCACGACTTGACATCATTGACTGTCGAACATTTCTATTTGAGTTTCTCTCACATATTCAAATTAAACGTTAACCTCATCTCGTAACGTACGTAAACAGAAAGAAATGAGTAATAGTAGTAGTAGTGGTGGTATATATACCTAGTGAGGAACTCGGAGATAGGGTGGGAGGAGAGGATGGGAGAGCGGTCGCCATTGGCGATACGCTGAATTTCAGGCTGAAGGTCCTCATAGGTAACCATGGGGACCTTAGCCTTGAAAGTGTCCTGATCGGACGCACCATTGAGTTTGTACCGTTTAAGGTATTCGGTTTCGGCATTTCGGGTCAATATTTCACCCAACACCCTCTCTTGGACCTGATCGGCTTTCCGGGTCATCTCCTCGATGAACTGGAGCGCCTTTGCGTCCTTCTCACACGCCGGCGGACCGAGTGGCGACGACAACACCGAATCCACAGCCATTATTCTATTGCTCTATATATAGACAACAATATGATGATATTGATTTTTTTTAACTTAGAAGTTATAATGTAACAATTTTGAGTTAAGTTATGATGGTTTGTTTTACTTTTTAGGGTATCTTCTTTGATAAGTTTGTCAAAAATGAGGGAGGGTGGTTGAAGAGGAGTAGAGTAAGAGAGAAGTTTTGGGTTGTGGAGAGGTGGGAGGGAGTGAAGGGAGGTATATATAGGAGGGGAGAAAGGGAGAGGGTGCCACGTAGGAGAGAGAAAGGGAGACAAAAGGCAGGTGAGCAGGAAGGTGAGAGGAGCAAGTGAGGGGTCGAGGAAAGGGACGTTGTAGGGTGAAATTGGGGACATACTGGGCCCTACGACACGTGGACTTGGTTTGTGCATGTGGGGTTTGGTGATTGCCATGTCAGCTTCCTACCAGCCTGTTCTTTTACCACCCCCCCTCTTCCCCCTTCAAATGTTTTTACTGTAGTAGTATACTTATATCTGTTAGAAAAGGTAAATATTAGAATTGACTGTAGTCTGTAGTATTGGAAATGTATAAATGCAATGTACAACTGTAGAAGCTTGGAAATGTCAAGAAGTGCTATAGTACTAGGATGTTGATCGTCACCATAATTTTTCACTTGTACAATGCATAAATGATGAGTACGTGTTTGGGGCAATGTTTTAATCGTAAAGAGGCTTGGGGTAAAGCAGTAAAGTTCAACCATGAGATGAACATGTTAAGAAACATAGGATGTGTGTGTACAAATGATGAGTTTGTATTTGGACTATGTTTTATTCGCAGAATAGCCATGGGGTAAAGTTCAACCATGAGATGAACATGTTAAGAAGCATGGGATGCATGTATGTATGTTTACAAATGATGAGTACGTGTTCAGGGGATGTTTTAATCGTGGAATAGCCACGTGGTAGAGTTCAACCATGAGATGAACATGTTAAGAAGCATGCATGGGATGTATGTATGTTTACAAATGATGAGTACGCGTTCAGGCGATGTTGTAATCGTGGAATAGCCATGGGGTAGAGTTCAACCATGAGATGGGCATGTAAAGATGCATGGGATGTATGTGTATTAATTAAAAGACCGAACTAACCGGAACGAAGACCGAAATTCCAAATTTCACGGACCGAAGATGGACCAAACTCATTCGGTCTGTTCCGGTCCCTTGGATCGAATGGACCGAATTTCAAAATCACAAATAATCTTGGTGGACTGAGGTTTTGAATTGGTTCATGTCGAAATAAATGTATGTGTAGGTATAGTTTAATTTATGAGTGCAAGTATACGTTAAACATTCAAACACCGAAACTTATAATTGATCACTCAAAATTTTTTAGAGCAAATTAAGGCTTCTAAACAGGTCGTAAAATGACGTTTCTCTTATCTTACCGTAGTTTAAAAAAAACCATAATAAAGACAATATTGAAGATTGACGCCCAAGCGCACGGCCGATATTAGGGGGTAGATAATGCTTGGGGAGGGACAGTGGCGTACGGGCAGCCGTCGGGCTCGGGCACATGATTCAGGGGATGTTGCTACTTGCTAGTAGGCGTACGTACCATTTTCCGTAGCAAAATTGTCAATGATTCAACTTCCCCTGCGGCTGCCCGTGTGCCCCTCAAAGTCCCCTCATAGTCATTGTGGTTCGTGTGGCTAACTAATAATAATGCCACATCAATCAATCCCCTCCAATAAGTTAACCAATAAATAGCATGAAACTCTATTGTTAAATTTGAATGGTAAAGACGGACTATATCTTGAATTGAAAAGGACAATGCTAGAGGTCTACAATGTAGACATCCGAAAGTGTCTACAATTAGCAATAATTTTACTACACTATCAGAATTTTACTGCTCACACAATTAATTTTACAACCTGAATTTTTCATTACAATTAATTTTACTACTCGGATCTCAATTTTACTACTAGTAACTCAATTTTACATTATAGACAAATTAATTGTGTCTACATTGTAGACCTTTAGCAATTTGCAATTGAAAAACAGTATACTCTGTATTGTTTTAGAAAGATAATTTTATAATTTTCATGATTGAATCGGAAGTAATATTTGTTGGTGTACGTAGACACGAACTCTAATCATTTTCGATCATCTATTATTGTCCAGATCAATCAAACCTCATAGGTTGGAGTATACTTGGATTCATAAAGAGTCAGCTACAAAGTTGTGTTATCTCTTTTAATTCACTTCACTACATTTTTTTAAGAGTTGGAAGAGTTTAGTGTATATATCATCATAAAATCAAGTGAATTTCGAATCATAAATGTTGTTTACGTGAGTTTTAGATTAGATTACAAGAGTATATTTTTAACTGAATGGAATATGATTAGTACACTTTTTAATTATATCTCGGTAATTAGTCTAATGTCTTGATTTGTTCGATTTGTATGTCTTAGCAAAATATATTATCCTCCCCAGTCCGATCCCCACAAGTATAGTAATGTTACTTGTTTTCGTACATGTAATTAGTTAATTCCAGTGCTTATAAGTTTTCACTGGGGCTAAGATTAAAGTAAACGAGTTGGATAACTTAATATATCAAATATAAAATATAATGTTTATGTGATTCAATTACATCGGCGACGAACTAAAGACGTGTAGAACACCAAGATTATAAACTGAATTAACTTTGCTTATGCTGAGTTAGATTGAACTCTGTTCGATGTGACGAATTAACAAGTTTATGTTTAATCTAATAATGATATCATCATATGTTTCATGAGCTTACTAATTATCCTATATTATCTACTCTGTTTAATTCAAAGTTTGATGTTAACCCCCAAGTCTTCGTATTGACAAATGGGAAAGGTTAGGTGTTGGACATTGAGGTTGTGTTGGATTGCTACATCTAAACGAGACACAACATATTTAAGCCTTTTACATTATATTATTATTATTACCATGCTATATGTTACACCATCTATATTATTCATGTCGGAAATACATAGTTTAATCTATAATATCAATTGCATTCTAACAAAAAAAAAAAACAAAAAACAAGGGATATCTAGTCTTAATTATTCTCTTTACCTATCCTATGACGAATAGACGTTCCATTTCCAATTTTATTTTCATATTATGTGTGAGCTAATATCATATACCTAGAATGTACTGCGATTAATTAATTCCACACCCCTTTCATTACTACCTATCTCGTTCTACATGTCATTAAATCACCAAGGCGGCATATGTTATACATGATTTGGGTTTTCATATATATTCATCTGATCATCTCCAATCTGACCGGTCTCTCTATTCTACCGAATGGACGCATGAGGAGGTCAAGATTCATGAGGAGTGTCTTATACATACGGAATATGAAAAATATCTTATACTCCGTATTACGTTTAAGTAAGAGGTTTGAGTTTCTCCATCTAATCTCTCGGCAGAGCGACCCCTAAGCGCGCTCTTAGACATTAGAATAAAACCATGTATAATACGATTGTGATTAATTGGTCAAGTAAGTATATTCCGGATAGTCTGAGCGAGCAGTTCAGCTGGTCTTCTGTCCCTCTCTGCGCTCTTATCAGAAGTTGTTAGCCACTTTGTCCCTTTGCTAATGAGTATATCATCACTCTATCAGTTTGATAAGACAAGAATAGATATATTCTACAAACTATATATTATAAAATTGCAATATCGTATGTTATACCGACAAAAAACGGAAGACTTACGACAAAAAAATGTAATTTTACGTACGCAATTGATGCCAATTAGGCTTTAATAGTATATAAGCATTTATTAATTTATACTTCGCACACAGATTTCAAGTTTTTAAACATTAATTGCGTTGGCCAAGTAATTATACAATTAACTCGTAATTTATTCTATGCATTTCTTTTATTTCATTTCAGCTTAACATCAGTCTTCCTAATTTTTCCAATATGTTAAGGAATATGACTACTAAACGGTCTACTAAATTTTTTTTTTGAGGTTAGATAGTTATTAATTTAGCCTCGAGCACTACTTTAAAATCGCAAAAATGATAAAACCTATATCCCTTAATCTCTTAGATCATGGAACGTTTAGTATGTTACAATACGATGAGGTCTATGAAATCGTTCTGCATCGTTATTATAACAATCAAGTTTCATCTTTTTATACAACAATATAATACTGTACAAGATTATAACTTCTTTTTTTCTCCGTGGTAAATCTTGTATATCATAAGCCCGCCAATATCGACTAATCAACAAAGTTAAAGACTTCAAACACTATCAACTAGTTACATTTTCAACAATAATACATTAGCCGGCTGATTAGCATAATTTGCGATCTATTTTGTAACGCAATCTAGTGACCAGAATTCCGCCGGCGGGTCAAGGCCGTATGAATGAGTTGTCTCACAAAAGGCCATGCCCTTCATTTAGGGGTCGTACAATTAGGACAGAACTTGGCTATATTCCAATTTTGACCGTCCATATAGATATATATTACGTATGTACTCCTAATTTAAGAGATACTTTAAATTACTACTCCAATAACTCAATAAGAATCAAGTAGTACCAGATGGAAGAAATTACTAGAATTAGAAATCTAGCTAGTATATTGTCTAATCATAATTAATTATTTTATATACATACTCCACATATTCTAATTACTTAATTAGGAACCACTAACCACTTAATTCCGAACTAGCTATAAGCTATGTTATATGATCAATATACTTTAATAACCGTCTTAATCATAGCTTAATTATTCAAACTTTGTAGACTAATAATCAATCCTTGCCGCCTCGCTCTCCCTCCTTCCTCTTTAATTTTTAAATTTCATAATGTACATGTCTAGGATATTCCGTCAACCAACGAAATCGTGAAAAGTTTCAATTTCTTGCATTGTTAAACCTCCTCGTGATATTGTATCTTTAGACATAAATGTAATAGAAACATTTAATTTGAGAATTTGTTAAGGTTATGTGTTCGACAGTGCAGTACATTACTCGCAGTAACATTTTTTTCCTTTATTTTATGTCAGTCATACTAACATTTGAAATTTCTGCTAATTTGCCGAGCCGCTACATAACATTTCTCAAACAATGTTATATGATTCTAATCTCTACCAATGATTAATTAAGCTTCATATATATGATGAGTGTTGTCAGTCAGATTATAGAACTTAATACTACAAATACTGCTGCATTATACGCTAGAACGTTTGACAACATTATTATTGTTTTGTTTATTTTCCACACTCATTGATTCAGGAGGCTTTTTCTAGGGCGGTTAACTTATAACATGTAGCTTTGTTTTCTAAATTAATACTATCACTTGCGAATACTTACAAATGAATAATTATAATTGAGCTAATATATACATACATAGTAGTAATTTGCTTGTTTTTACAAGTTATCAACTTCAACTAAATTTAAATAGAGCCATTATTATGTTTGATTAATTAGAAGTGCATAACAACAAGATGTCTACTTTGCTAGTACAGATTTTTTATATATATCATATAAATGATGTACTAGTATAGCTTAATTATAAAAAAAAAATTCAACATGCATAAATATATAATAAAATTCCAAATGTACGCATGCAAGAGGCAGCGCAAGATATTCATGAACTAATAAGATGGCTATTTAATGATACAATTTTCTTCATATATATGTATAGTCTATTTTTTTTCGAAACAAATACTTGCGCAAGAGGGGCTAGATGTTGAGAGGGAGATGGTTCAACAACCTTGTTAAAGACTTATTAAAGGTCAATATCTTAAAATTGAAATGTAAGTGGTGGAAAAAGTGGATTTGGGAGCTTTTTGGTGGATAATAGGGCAAAACAATTAAATGGAAATTTTAATACTAACAATCATAAGAAAAAAAGCAGAAGAAAAGGGGTCCTCCTTGCTTCCTGCATGGGTGACCATAGGCCTCCTCCATTATACATACATTCATGTGTTTATGCTTCACTTATCTATACACACCACAGTATATATATA
This sequence comes from Spergularia azorica, assembly GCA_038382645.1. NCBI lineage: Eukaryota > Viridiplantae > Streptophyta > Magnoliopsida > Caryophyllales > Caryophyllaceae > Spergularia > Spergularia azorica. Next base: position 452,670 of record JBBYHQ010000017.1, read on the forward strand.
TGCATATATCCACAGTACATTAAAGCACTATTTGTTCGTTGGTGATTTTTTACATAAAATATACATGTTTTTTTGTGGCTTCCCTTACTTAAACGTACATCATTTCATCACCTCTCTTGGTGCATTTTTATGGTGCAAAACATTACACATGCTTTGGATATATGTACATATCATGATCCCAGCTAGCTAGGAACTCAACAATCAAGATAAAAAGTTCCTTTTTTGGTACTTCAATCACTTATTGGGCAAGAAATAATCGAGATTTGGATTTAGAGGCAAGCAATACACAGTCACGTAAGACGATAAAATTAAACTTATTCCACGAGAAATCAAATAACGTTACATGTAAATATGTAATCAAACTAGTCAAAACATTACAAGCTAATTAAGATTCACTACTAGGCGTCATTGCGTCAAGGCTAAAGATTTAATTAATCGCGGCTTAGGGTTTGGATAATTATGTTGAGATTACTAATTAAACGGGAGGATACATACATATATGTCATGTCAGACCAACCAAAAGTTTACACTTTTTATTAAGATAAACAATGTTCTTGCGACTTTTAATAAGCATTATTGTAATAGTATAATTTGACAAATTGAGGTAGGGTAATTTAATTCGAAGTAGGGCCAATAATTATCTTTAATTTGTCCATCCAATAGTTTTACAAGTTGCATGCAAAAAAGAGTTTTGCTAAATTTAGAATGTTTCTCGATAAATCTCCATGTCTAGCCAGAGAAGGAATAATACACCCGGCCTGCAAGCAATGAATTGATGAAGTGGAGGGGGGAATGTAGTGTATTATCCAATCGATCATGATCAGTTTGTTGTTTACTTTGGTGGGTTGTGATGATGCATTGTTTTGATATGCTTTCTGTTTAAAGGCAAAAAGCCGAAACATTTAGCTAGGTAATCCATCAATTATTAATTGAAATTGATGAATGTAGCTAATTTGTCAGATGAATTGTTGATAGAAGACATAATCATCATGAGTCTATGACGCAATCTGCTTATTTTTGCATATACATCATCTTTCGTATCATCACTGAGTAAATCTCGTGCACATATGATAGCATACACTCGTATATATAAACCATACATACAGTCACGTCCAGACTCACAGTATAAAATACATAATAACAAGTTTAGTTACTCTCATCGCTTCATTATTCTTGTAGCTAGAAGGTATATAACTTTATCAAATGATCGCGCGACTTGATCAAACCATCTCTTTAAAATGGTTTCGCCCGTCACTATGGACTTACGGTTATGGGAAGGAAAAAAACGAGTGAGACTATTAAATTAGGGGCATCACGACAATGATAGACCAGGCGATCGAGAAACATATACTAGTATATGAGTATTGATCGAGAAAGAAAACAGCAAGAGATGGGTAGTAGACTAGTAGGGAAGTTCATGGTCTTTATTTAATTTCCATACTACCTTGTTTGGACTTACTGAGAAATTTTCTCAAAAGGATGGATGACTACTCAACTAAAAGCTCAATGAAGCATTCAATGAACTCCCATGCACACGTAGAAGATGAACATGGAAACTAATTAAAGGACCACTTACTATACTAATTACTAGTCGTTTGATCATGAAATGTATGTTTAACTTGTAGTCCAAAAATATAGCGCTAGTACTTGTGTTAAGAGTGTTTGCTTTGATATGACCTAGTACAATTAAGGCTAGACATCGATCATTTCTTTCTTAAATGTTAGTCTTACAACCTAACTACTACATGCATGAACATTAGTAAATGACATTTGGTTTGTTGCATAGGCTTACATGCAGTAGTCGTTATCGATTTACAACACTCTTATATCTATTATCTGGCTGGATGTTGATTAGTAAAGTATTGATGAATGTTGATTATTATAGATATCGAAATTTACTTGAATGTGCTATATGATGAGTATAAGAGTGAAAATGTTATAATCATGGTGCTTTATTTACAAAATATTTACACCAGTGTACAAAAACTTCAAAGAAACATCATGATGATGTTTAAAAAGGTAAAGTAGCACACAAATCCTTATCAAAATCTTTTTTTCTCTTTTCTATCAGCCCAATTAAGTGTCCAAGAAGGAACAAAGATTATTGGTGAATTTTGTACCACAACACTCCAAATTTTCCCTATTTTCAAAAGAGTCCTCGTTTTTGTGCATCTTTTTTTTTTCTTCTTCTTCTTCTTCTCATGTTGGAAAAAGAAAAAAAATTGCCGTCCATAATACGAACTTAGGAAATTACCAACAAATCCCACAAGTGGAGCAAACGTGTTTAATTTTGGGAGGAAACAAAGAGGAAATTACCTTTGTATATATGTACCAATGTTGTACGCTATATAATTAACACTACGTACTACTGTTAATTAATTCAATTGATTGTTAAGTATTACTATTATTGTGATCGATCTGTCTAATTTAAGCTGTTTGATTAACGGGGTGTCGCTTAATAATCATCGATTTAATCATATTAGCAGTTCAATCACAGAGTCAAAGTCTTCGATCGCCTCAATATCTCATGCAGTAGTAGTACATAATTAGTCTCGTGCAGGAAAATTCGTACGGCATAGCATTGCATTTCCATACATTATTACATATCAAGACATGCACGTGGAACAAACTTATTATGAACAAGAGGGTGGCTTAGCTTACGCGCAGCCCGGGGTCATGATCTAATAACATCAATATAAAGATTGACCCGATTCGAAAATCTATTTACATTCTCGTAAAACTACAGTTAACTTAAAAGAAATTGATTGATAACTCTTTACCGACCCCTTGCCTATCAAACAATTGTGTGTATATTTCATATATCACATATCTAGAGATTCATCATATCAACCATTACCCATATGAATATATGATATATACGTACGGATGTCTTTCTCATAATACAAACCAACAACACCCAAAATTTGATCTAATGAAGTTAAAAGAAAAATGTAACATGCACGTCTGATACGAATCAATAAAATAATCCAAAATTTTCATATATGTAAGAATACTTTTGTTACGAGTTTAATACGAACTCGAGTTGGGCTACGCTCTGACAGCTGGCGGGTGTATATCCTCCGCATTGGCTCAGGAGTCTTGTGGAAAATAGCTAGTCAAATGGAGTGATACTTCCTAAGAACATGAGAAGATGTGTGGGAATTTGTCATATGGTTCCCTAATTAGCAGTCAACTCTATCTTGTGTTGTACGCATGCAGCAGCCACTGAGTATAACCGTTAGCCCCTCAAACCAGCTACGCGGGCCGTTTTTATTTCCCGTGGAATATAATCTATAGTTTTGGCAGCTACTAATTATATGCATTAACTACATACTATATGATCATTAATTATTATTTCTTACGTAGCTACTAATTATATGCATTAACTACATACTATATGATCATTAATATTATTTCTTACGTACGTTTTTGCATGATCATGATCTAAATTATATCGCCTAATTAATGGTCTACTTGAATCATTGTGACTTCGTTGCTTCTGAGATATAGTTAGGTACTGCTTGCTATGAAACTTCTTGCACGTACTCTTTTCTTGAGTAACTCATACATGATTACATGAATTAATTCATATGGAGCATTGTCCACAACTCCACATGGATGCAATTCTTGCCAAAATGTCGATAATAGGTATATTTATACGGACTACTTGATATAGGCCAGGTTGATACTGCCGAAATAAGTACTCTAGTACAACTATAAGATAGATTGAATATGCAATACTCCAGTGTGAGTTCAAGTAAATTAGACAATATCACACTTGGTTTTATCCGGATTTTTTTTATATCTCTGCAATAACCGAAACCTATTTATGGATATAGTTTCTACCGTCAACGTTTACTCCTATATAGTCTCCTACGTACATATAGTACAACACAATCTTGTGTGTGCTAGAAACTACGAATTGGTGGCAATCTTGAATTTTTGGTGTAATTCGAATCAAACAAATTAATTAAAGCTATGTCGCCAAATTTAATAATAATTTGTATAACCGGCCATTTCAATGGTTTAAATGCTTGGTTCAAATGATCAAATGAACAATAAATACCATGATTGCATTCGTACTTGTCCTTGACAGTACAATGTTTGTACCCGTAGAATGATTGCTATATGGAAAGAAAAGAAACCCTTTACATTCATTTAATTATGGTTATTTAAATTTTCTTTGTATTGGCTCATGATTATTTACAATTAATCAAAAGTTGCAAAATCACTCTTTCTCTTAGCATTATACAATGAATCTGATTCATTGTTGTTATCTCCTTTAGCCTACAAGACCTTAATTAACTACATTGCCTTAATTAACCAATAACCATGTATATATTCAATTCAGTATTGTCCTTTGATTTATATTTTTGCGTAAACATACCTGCTTCCAATACCCAGAATTTGATAAAATAGACGTTCTTTCATTAACAATGCAGAGTATCAGTCAATCAATTTCTCAAATAGATTAACCACAGCCAAATGAGGTACGCTTCACTAACTAGCAGACTCACTATATCAATTTTTTTTTCTTTTTCTGAATATCTCAAATTCTAAAATCATATTCACGTGGTTATCATATTAAGACATAAAATCGTAGTCTAAACATCATAACATCATTTATGATAATATGGTCGATTGTACCCATGAGAGTAGTAGGAAGCTCCTGAATTAAAGACGTTGAAAATGAAGAATGATTTTTATGGTGTAAGACGGCAAACAGGCATGCATGTTTGCACATTGCACGTACGCTTGCATCCACGAAGATGCACATACTGACATACCTACACTATATGACTATATGAGACAAAACGAAGTTGATAATTTTTTATTTATTTATTTAGTTAATTAAAAGGGATGACCAAAATTAATTAAAATAAATTAAATTTGCATAGTTTGCACCGACCAATCGCTTCAAAAAACAGAAACATATCTTACATACTCCTCCAGAAAGATTTGTTTGCTCCCCCCAATGAATTATAAAATTTAAATAATTTTTATATTTATTTTGATCACTATTTAATTTTCCCACATAAATATGTTTCTTGCCGTCTTCTCTAATAAATCATAATAAAATTTAATATTATATTTTTAGTGTTATTATATCTAATCCAAAATTTTAAGTGCTCCCACAATTACCACTTCTCACCGCATTATTAGGTCGCATGTCTCAAATTGTGGCATCCGCGTTGCAGAATTTCTGTTCATCCCTTGTGATTTTTCATGCTATCACGCGTGTAATATGAAGTCATGCATACGTGAAAAATCAATCATCTCGTTTAATTAGCATATGATCGATTCATGTGTTATGTACAAGTCGTACGTCCTAGAGAGTTTGTAGTGGTGGCACATCATCCAATCAAAGTTTCATAATGATGTAACGAAAGACGAAAGGGAATCGAGATGATAGTGCATCGATGAGTGACACTCGATCGATCAATAGTTTCGATATGGGTTGATCTTAAACTATATATGTACTCCGTATGTTAGTACGCATAACATGCATGTGTTTTAATTAGTAAATAAATACGGAGTAATAAATAACATGATTGTTGGAAATAAAATGGCATACATTCTTAAAGTTTTGTTATTATCCGGAAAGGTACACAAAAGAAGATCGTACCAAAGTGTGCTAAAGTTAAATGACGTGTGTTTTGGTACGTAGTACCGATGTAGAATAATCTAGTGAGTTGCTAACAATATATAATAGGTAATGACAGATTGACAGCTTTCAGTTCATTAAAATTAGGGGTTGAGATGTTCGAAACTAACTCCGTTATATGAGTCATATGCGACAAATCACAAATATATGTAACGAAAAACCCGAAGTTGGATGTTATCATTCGATAGCTTTCTATCACTAGTACCAAGCGACATTGCTCCATTTTAATAGACATGAAGCTAATACACTAAAGCTGATTGGGTATCTTGATTGAAGAAATGACGCACTAGGCTCTTGTTCAAACGTTATTTTCAGAGACAAGCTCAGATACTCTCGCATATATTGATCCAAAATGCTAGGTTTTTTGGAGTAAACGAGAATATGATGAATGGCGTAGACGACAAGCTAGTGGAACATGTACGTTTTGAGCCGGACCAAATTGATATGTGATGATGTAATAACGAAAATAGTTTTTTCTTTAGATATTTTATCAGAACATTCTTAAAGTGGGTGGAAAACATCAAAGTCTTCTTTGATATTTAGTCAATCCACTTAGCATTTTGTTCAAACTTATAATTTGATGTTTGAGACACATATTTTTAAGTTGATCCATATTGTTAGGCCTTTTTGAGTAAAGAGAACATATGATGGTGTGCATAATTATTACCAAGTGGAAGTAGTAC
>JBBYHQ010000017.1:459117-490372 GCA_038382645.1 Spergularia azorica
AATCTTCTCTTTGAAGATTCCATTGTTGTTCGATTTCTGAACTTGTAATTACAGTAGAAATCACATCTACTGTAACATTCTACCATTATTGTGCGATACAGAATTAAATTAAAAGATTTGTAATACTAAGAGCATTATCAATCTCCCTTCAAAAAGGCAAAAAAAGCCAGTATCAGTCCATAGTAGGATGTGGACTTTGACCCTTAAAAACTAGTAACAATCTCGTGAATCCTATGTAACTTATAACACACTCTTCTGGTAAAGTAACATGACTCTTAGACCGGGTTGATATAGGTGCTTATTCAACAAAGTTCATCCTCCCAAGCGTCTCAAATTCTCAATCAAACCAACTCAAAACCCGACTAGATATAACCCGAAAATGCCGTCAGTCAAATCCAACAACACACTCACAGCAAACATGACACACGTTCACAAGTCAATACCGAAATAAAACCGACTATGATCCACGAAAACCCAAACCGAACCTGACTCGACCCACCCGACGTAAATCGCAAAATGGCTAAAAAGGACGAACAATGGGCTGTTTGCCTGTGTGGGTACTCCACAAACTTCTACTACCGTCGAAAGCCCAGATGAGAGCAGCGCTTAATTCCGTCAAACTCCTAACTTGCCGCCCAATTTTCTCACACTCTTTCTCTCTCCACCGCGTTCCTCCGCCCTATTTCCCCACTCTCTCTCCACTCCCCACCGCCGCCGCAGCCGCTCTTTTCCACCACCTTCCGCGGCCTCTCTCACAACCTAGGGTTTCCGCCATGTCGACAAACACCGGTGGCTCCGCCGACGACAACCGCTCCGAAGCATCATCTTCCGACGGCGAATCCGCCGAGAACTACACCGTTGAGTTCGCCTTGTCGCCTACTTGCTCCCTTAAGATTCTGAAAGGCGATATTACTCAGTGGTTCGTCGACGGCTCCTCCGACGCCATTGTTCGTCTCTCTTACGCTTCCTCTCTCCTCCTTTTTTTTCTGCATGTGAATTTTTATTGGTTTTCTAATGTTTGTTGCTAATTATTATGTTGATGAAGCACAATTGTGAATCGTTGCTATTGTGTTTGATTAGTTGAGTGTGAGTACTGAGTACATTATGTTGCGTTACGTGAAAGCTTGAGTGAGACGATCCTATTATCCGATGAGATGAATTTCTCATCTCGAACTTTGAACCCTAGTACTGGTTTTTAGGTGCATTGCCATTTTTTGTACTAAGTGTCACTTATAATGAAGTCTTGTAGCATGTTGAAGGGACACAATTTAGCCAGTGGCGTATCCAGAAAGTTAAGTTATGAGTGAGGGTTAATTTTGTATACACAAAAGTTAAAAACTTTGAAGTTTTAGGAAGTTCAAATGTATCTGGAAGCTCAAATTGTTAATAAAAACATTGTTTTCGGGAAAAATTAAGCAAAAATTCTATCTTTTTCTGGAATTTGGGGGTCGGATGACTACCCAACCTTATGTTTCTGGTGCCACGCCACTGGTTGGACATGATATGATGCTTGAAGTATCTAAATTAGAGGGCAAATGTTGAAGGTTGCCTTCAAGGTTGCCAATTTGGCATTTATTCGTCTGTTAGATGATTTTTTAGTCTTTGTGTCCTAGGTTATGACCTGATAGTTGTGTGATCAGAAGCCGAACGTGATGTTTGGAAGAGTCTAATTTTTCAGATGCCATGCTGCATTCATAACGTAGTTGGTTAGTCCGATGTGATTTATATCTCATTCCCCAATAAGATATGACAGTCTCATACATACTTGTGTGTAAGTTGATGACTACAAGTTTTGTTAGGTTTGATTTATTTTTCAGAGCCAATATTGTTCGCTGTGCTTATGTTGTACTGTTTTAGGTTAATTGGTTATCTGGTAGCTCGTGTGTTGGGAATTACTGGATTGTTCCGTAGTGGAGATTTCCCTTGCTGCCTTTTGTATTGCCATGTTTCTTGAACCTGTCCACGGTGAAGCCGTGTTAAACCCTTTAATACCCGACATGATAGTATGATGTTGGGCTTTCTAGAATGAGAATATAGAGTCCTTTATCACAAAGTGTGATGTTACAGATTCTTCGTTATTCTAGTTGCCTTTGCAACAGTAACCCTCTGTATGTGATCTCCCCCTCCCCACAAAAGAACAGAACATTAGAGCTTTAGTTCCAGTATGATTTGTTAAGCTCTCCATATTACTCATCAGGGTGTTGATTGACTGTCCTTCTTTCTTTTGGGTCTTGTAAAGTCATCTTGGCTAGTGTTTTTCACTTAGTTGCCAATGATTGTGGCGTGAGTGGCAACTAGTTCTTGTGCTGATAGTTAAGGATGATGATTTTCAGGTTAATGCTGCCAATGAGAGAATGCTGGGTGGTGGTGGTGTAGATGGAGGTATATTACATTTGGTGCAATCCTTCCATTAATCTAATCTAGGCAAGTTTCGTTAAGCTGTTTCACACATATGCTTATTGTTTTTCTTCAGCCATACATAGAGCTGCAGGTCGGAGACTCAGAGAAGCATGTTATGAAGTTCCAGAGGTTTATCGTGGTGTTCGTTGTCCTACTGGAGAAGCAAGGATTACAACGTAAGTGTTGCCCATATATTATATTTTTGTAGATGAGATTTGTAGGTTTGTTGGATCTTTTTTTTATTATTAATATATCGATATACACACTAACATATACAATGCCATTCAGTGGTTTTAGATTACCTGCATCACATGTAATCCATACTGTTGGACCTGTATATGATGAGGATGAAAATCCAGAGGCCCTTTTGGAAAGCGCATACAGGTGAGCTTTTTCTCTTTAATTCATTCCATTTCTCGTGGAGCTCGGTTTTTCGTTTTGAAGTTTGAGTAAATTTTCATTGTGAACTATGTCGCAGGAATACATTGACGGTTGCAAAAGAACACAAAATTGATTATGTGGCATTCCCTGCGATATCTTGCGGTGTATATGGGTAAGGTCTCTTGATGAATATAGTTTCCTGTTTCCGGTTTTTTGTTCTCTGCTTTTGTATGAATCATTTAGAACTCTGAAGTCCAGTGAAGATTTTTTGCTCACAAAATGGGATGATAGTGTGTTCGGCTTGTCAAACCCACTCCTAGGTTTTGAACACACCAGGGTTGGATGTTCAGAACCAGTATCTACGTGTAATGCTTGAAGTCTTTGTTTTTTTAAGGTGGCTTAATGTTTGCAAAATTGTTGGTAGATTGTACCTCAGAATGTGATATTGATGATCGTATCAGATGTTGATTATATAATGCATAGGCATAAAACTTACTTCTTTATAAATGATCTTTACTAACCAATATTTTGTTCTTTTGCAGATATCCTTATGATGAAGCAGCCAGTGTAGCTATATCCACAATTAAGGAGTTTTCTAACGACTTCAAAGAGGTGCCATTTTTTTCAGAGGGAGGGGGGAGCTCCCCAGTTTGTTTCCTTTTTATTCAATTACAAGAAGCATACGAAATTTACAACATTTTTTCAACTTATAAACATTTAGTTCGGTGGAGGCCTTTCAATGTCATTTGTGTCAGATTTTTGTTGTTTGAGTGATGACAAATAAACTTCTAAGATTTCTAGTAAGAGGCTCAACAGCCTCAACTTGTCCAATGCACAACAAGACTAATGAATTTGAAATTGAAATTGCTTCCAGGTTCATTTTGTTCTGTTCTTGGATGATATATATGAAGCTTGGTTGGAGAAAGCAAAGGAAATCCTTGAAGAAGGGTTAGTCCACTCACAACTTGAACCTTGTACTTATCCAGTTGTATCGAAATTATTGCTCCAAATTTTTTATCTGGGATCAATAGGGTTTTGTTGATATATGAATGACTTCAGCATTTCTGCTGTATTTATATGTAGTTTTTAGTTGGTGTTGTCAGAAAGCATAGAGCTTGCTCAGATTGAGGTAAATCAAGGGGTAATGGTGGAGAAAATGAAGGGGTGAAGGAGGTAGTACTGTAGTAGTGGTGGTGGGGGGATGAGAGGAAGTGAACAAGGGTATAAGTTACTCTGTAAAAGGCGGAAATACCATAAAAGTACCCACCTTGAACCTAGTGACTTTGGTGATGCACGAGTTCACGACTGGCAACAAAGAGTCATAACTTCTCCATCATCCCTTCTCCTCCCTTCACAATTACAAGTTCCCTTTTATACCTTCGTTTAGACTTCTATTACATACCTTTAACGACTCTAACTACCTTAACCAAGACCTAGACTAGTTGCCGTCACCTGCTCCTCCCAACTCTCCATTGTATGCCAAATACCTAATACATGATGAGGACGTCAGACTGGTGGTTCGGGTTACATTATGAGTTGGTTGATGGAGTTATACCAGTTGTCGTAGAAAGTTTTCTCTTGATACTGATCTGTCTTTTTTTCTTCTTGTATCAAGATTTATACTTTACTTGTTTCTTTTCTGTAACAGGACTGAAACCGATAATGTCCCCAGGACGGCTGATGATGTTCCGATGGGTACAGGCGATGCTTCCAAGAGCACAGCGGATGTTTCTGTGATAGCAGATACTTCTAAGAGTGCAGGCGATATTGCTATGAATACAGACGATGCTTCCATGAGTACAGCAGATGTTTCTTCGAGTACTACTGATGCTTCTCAGAATACAGTTGATGCTTCAAAGGCCACAAACGACGTTCCACATATTGCTGATGCAAGTGATACTCATCCTAGCAACGCAATTGATAATGCTTCCAAGATTGATGCAGATATCTCCAAGAGTGCCTAGGACGATTCCAGTGATGACAGTTATTGAACCTGAGCTGAAGTTAAGGATTAATCTTAGTGCTTAGGCGTTTTTCCATCTCCTGCTACAAGCTCAGGCATAGATCAATTTTTATCCGTGAAGTAATCTAGCAGTTTAAGTAGTCATCCACGGGAACAGAAACCATTGTACATCCTAACTTCTGCTTCAGCCAAGTAATCAAAATCCCAGAACTTCTAGACGGCCACAGGTAACACATTTACTCTCACTTAATAGTAGGAGGTAATCTCGTCAAGCGTGAGTCAGCCTGTGGCACAGTTAAATGCAAAATTCTTCAGGTTCATTACCATATGTATTTGTTTATTTATCGGTATTCCCAGATTCGGGGCTGCTGGGTTTTGGCCGATTTTTCTTAGTGAATTGAAATTCTGTGGACTATAGTGCTAGGCATCATCAGCAAAACAGATTTTAGCAAAATCATGATACTTGGATTTTCAAATGTGGCATTGTTGACCTTGGAACGTCGAGGGTTAGCACATTGATCTGATTAGGTTGGATCAAGCTTTGTTGTGTCAATCTGGATTTTCAATCTGTATGTTCTGTGTTCAGTTTCATTCCGTTCAATGTGGGTCCAGCTGTGTCAATCTGGAATTCAAATGTGGCATTCTAAAAATCTGGGGTTGGTTATTAGCAGGGGCATTGATTAGATTAGCAGGCGGGTTCTATCTTTGGGTCGCGGTTCAGGTTGGGTCTCGAGCTCTCTGGTAACTCGTGGGATGTTTGATATTTGTTACGTACCTATTAATCATCAGGCATTCAGGCTGCAGGCTTTCAGCTCCTACCCTTCGTCGTTCCTGCCAGTTGGCCCTCTAGCCTTCAACTGGACTAGGCTTGCATAGTAGGGGTCCCGACTAGGTATCAATTGGACTAGGTTTGCATAGTAGGGACGTGACTAGGACTCGAGCCGTAGCCGATGAGCCCCATGTAATTACCTCAATAAATGTTGTTCCGTACCATGGCTGGGTTAGGTGGCTTACAAGTTACTACTCTTGGGATACTTACCCTATAAGCTTGGGTGTTAGACGAGTTCAAGTTGGGCTTGCCTTTAGTTGAGCCCTAAGGTGGACCTGACCCTGCTATTCTAGTGCCGTTGATTGTTGAACCATCCATGTTTAGAAAGTGACCCCTCAAATCGTACCCTTCTTATTGCAAACAATTGGTCCATCGCATGTTTTTGGGCTCCCCCCCATGTTACTAATTTCAAAAGAACCAAGCAAACAATCCCAAATTTTGTAGGGCACTTCCCAACTCATGTAGGATCTAAAAATAACTAAATGTTCCTTACCAAATAAAACAAAGCAATTAATATTTGGATAGTATAACATGCCCTTTCTATGGACATGATCCTTTGTGTTATATCATGATGTGCCATTAACAAATATTTGTAGGGCACTTGTCATTAACTCTAAAGCAAGAAAAAGAAGACAAATATGACTTCTTGGTTTTTTTGAGAGCCCCTTGTTTTTCCACACCCACTGGAAAATTTAGAACTTGTAGCATAATCTTTGCCTAAAATTGCGACCCTAAATGGTCCCTCGTGCAAAATCAAATAGGTCCGCGTCTGTGGCTATGTGCTAGTATTAATTTCATCCTATCATTCTAGCTCGGTTTTGTTTGCTCGACTTTTTTATTTGTATCTGTTTTGTTTGGTTTGAATTTCTCACATATTCTAAAATTTTATAAACGACATCAAAAGATGGGAGGGTGTATATGATTTGGCAAGCCATTAGTTAGTTTTCCACTTATCAACTATATAAATGACATTTCAAGTACACTTATTCACTAGTGGCCATATATGAAATGAAATTGAGCACCATGGTGGTGTTATGAGAGCACTCAACCGTCATCGTAATCGAGTTGTTATAACCTGACTTGATCCAATCTGACCTGAACACCGAAACCGATCCCGTTTTATTTTGTCGTAAGTAATTGACCAGTAATGCCGATGTCTATTAATCTTTGGTAAAAGCTACTCGTATCACATGGAATGCAAATGTGTGTGCTTTCTAATGTCATCAACAATGTATTGATTGTGGCCACTATACATCTTATCCATGAATAAACATTATCACATGCATGTCAACATAGCACATTTGCATGCAGTGAACGTCACCGGCTCTTTTGTTGAATCATCTCCAATTTTTTCTTCCGAAAGGCAGATTCGTTATATGCATCTTAATCATGTATTATCTTGTTTGCGTATGAAGATTTTGCTAATAATGATTGTGTACTCTTTTGAGCAGTTACTCTGTACAAGAGAGACAACGTAACTTCCGAGACTTGTAGTTTGTAGTCTATCATATATGTCGATGAGAGTTCACATGTAAGTATGTGACCAATTTGCCCCCAAGTTAGAATGAGAATTGAAGTAGTTTATGAACACGACTAGTTTATCGTTTTTAAACATTTCTATTGATTAACCTAGAACGATAGACAGTAAAAATTTATGATCTTGCATCATGCATGTGTATGCATGAATGATCTAATTAAACATGTCAACTCATTTGTATTAATGCACCATAATCAGGCAACGCTGAGCTAAAATAATACTAATGATTCAAAAATTTCTTCCCTGTAGGCTGTAGCATACGCTTAGCTAAAAACAAAGTAAAGAATACAAGATTGCAGAAAAAAGCAGAACATATCTACTGATTTGTACTCATTCTACACCAAGTCAGTGTCACCAAATCTTTTAGCTAACCTTGAATCTATTGATCGTTAACTATATGAATATGATATGCGGACCGAAACAAAGTCTGATTATCAACTCTTAAAAATTTATCTCAACTCATATGATGTTGATTAATATTCAACTTAATTAACCATTGATTATAACTTCGAAATCTAGGAAGTTGATAAGCTATGTGTGGTTTGATCTTGTAATGAAAAGTTTTTCTCCCTATAAACTAAATGTACGAGGAAATCTATGATACACGACGGGTACCGAAAAGTACCATGATATACTTCATATGATGCTATTTTACTTGAATTCCGAATACGTTGAATGTTAATTAAGTTAAGAAGTAGCCATCAAATTATCAGTTGCGTTTGAAAGCATGCCTAAAAATGACAGCAAAAGGAATGCATGTGATTCTTAACATGGTAGGTCCTTAATCCGTTTAGATTTTCACTAATCAAAAGGTATAACTGTTCAATGATTGTTGAAAACAGTAGTCTTTTGGTAGGATCTTGCAAGCGTTTATAAGTAAATGATTAGACTACAAAAAAATATACGAGTAGTTGAATAAGTTGACATGAGCGTCTTAAACTTTTCTACTACACTTTTTATAAACGTTGGAAATGATTTGAATATTATATATGAAATGAAATTAAAACAGAAATAAAGATGAAGATGAGAAAGAGCTACTCAAAGTAGTAGCTGTGTCTTATAAATACCAACATCAATATTGCCATAATTTCACAATTATGATCAGTAATTAGTCTTGGTCCCTCGAATAATAGAATGCTATAAATTAGAATTTATAATACATAAAATTGAATTGAAATTGTATGGTGAAACATTAATGAATAATCTTCGTCAAGCTTAGACTAGGGTCTTGTTAGTTACTACTCGTACTTACTACTACTAGTATGTAGGTATTTGAAATCAGAAGTGGCAGTGAATGTGAGCGGAGTCATAGTATATCAACCAATGAATAGAAATATAGTCGATGATACAAACTGCTACGCAAGATTTTTATACGCTTTTCATATTCATAATCGATGTCATTTTGAGGTCATTTCATTTAGATCCGTGGAAATAGTCTAGTCTTTGTAATCCAACACATGGTAAATCCGTGTGCATTCAACATTCAACTAAATCAACATTCCTATTATTTTGGCGTAGGCAAGTACAATAGTAATTAATCGTATTATTAGATGGAGGTTAAAAGATGAATTCGGCTCAAGGTTAAGGTTAAACTTAGCTTACTAATAGCCATAAATAAGTCTCGTGTCATTACATGCGATTAAGCTACACATTATTATATATATTATATAAGCTAATTAATTTATATGATCAATTAAGTTCATTCATGCTCATTTTTGTGAAAATACGGGAACTGATCAATCGATCAATGTCGTCTAATAAATTGTACTATATATTACCAAATCGACACGAAAAACATAGTAATATTTACAACTTACAACCCTAGGAGTATATTTTATGATACACGAGGAAAAAAAATAGGAACCACACGAATTAGACAAAAAAAATCAGAAGAAGGAAAAGGTTAAGAAGCACATGAGGAGGGTAGGGTCCTGTTTTTGCCCCAAAGCAGTTGGTCGTTTAATTGCGACAACACCATGTGTAACCCCTCGCATTTTATTTTCTTCACGGAAACTTTCTTTTCTTAATTTCAAGATTTTCATTTTCACATTAATTTCGATAAACTGTTGTAGTAGACGGTCTGATCATAATTATTATGACTAATTAGACAATAGGTATACATGAAATAAGTTAGGCTCATCCGATGATGTACGAGATTTTAGTAGTATGCATATTATACAAACCCGGATTTTATCCTCGTATACTCACAATCAGATGATCTTATACAAGAGTTTCACGTTATAATAGCTTGAGGTGCTGCAAAATTTAGTTTGATGATTGGAGGTTCACATTTTAGTTTGAACAATTACTTTACACTCCATGTTCTCATGAAAGTTCTTTTCATGATCACGTTTTGTGTCGTTGTTGTACTGAATATGATATGTTGAGTTAAATAAATTCGACGATCATAAACGAGCTAATCAAGTTAAAAATCAACACAATTCAATTTAGTGAAGTTCAAGCTAATTCAACTACTTCATCATATACGGAGTAAGTGATAACAATAATGTTCTAGAAACATGTAAATATTGCCTAGAAAGTTAAGTTGATACAAATTTTATCTAATCTTACAAGAATAGTTCGGTCCCTAGTTAGTTAACTAGCAATTTGTATATACGAGAAAACGCCACTTTATCTCACCTAATGAGACTCTAATACAGGAACATTAATTAAGACCATATTGATTCAAAATCTGTTTGCATCACGTTGTCCTTTACGGTTTTTGAAAAACAAACAATGTGTGTCTAAATAACATCACACATGAGTATTTAAAACCAATTTGCTCTTTACCACAATTTGAACAGTTGGAGAGTTGCCGGCAAAAATTAACCTTTGTCAATTTATAGAATTATAGAAGACATATTCATTTACTGCTCATATGTCACCCTTCACACTTTAGGCCACTTTGCTTGGTCTATTTAAGGCACACCCTTCGCCCAAACAAATCACAAACTCATTCCATCACTCGAAAAACAAAAGTCTTAAACGTGCAACTTACAGAGTACATAAAAATTATGGCAATCTCTTGTGAGCTCTCTACTGCTACATTGATTTTCTTCATTGTGATCAATGTATGCCTTCACGGTGTCTATGGTGACTACGGCGGTTGGACAAACGCCCATGCTACTTTTTACGGTGGTGGAGACGCCTCCGGCACAATGGGTGAGTTTAGTTATAATATACCTCATATATATACATATAATAACATTGGTAAACACTAAACATTATCATACGTAACTTCAAATGTTATCAACAAATGTATAATTGCCCTAGTGCTTAATACAAACATACTCCCTATGACACAAGAACATACTTTACAATCTTGTTCAATATCGTTTTTTAATCACTCAATTCACTTTTCCATAAAAACTAGATTAAGATTCCAAAAACACAACAAAATGGTTTTTAATTTTCAATCGTCAGTTCTCATGTGTCTTATGTGTATGACTTTAAGTTACATACTTTTCCCAACTTAAATAACTAACTTTACCAAAATATACACATGAAGATGTAGTCATCAATAAATAATGTCTAGAATAAAATGTGCTCAAGTTTCTTTTAGAATTGAAATGTTTACTAAATTTAAATTTCACAAATGTTTAGGAGGAGCATGTGGATATGGAAACTTATACAGCCAAGGGTACGGGACTAGCACTGCCGCACTTAGCACAGCTCTATTCAACAGTGGTCTGAGTTGTGGCTCGTGCTACGAACTGAGGTGCAGCGGCGACCCCAAATGGTGCCTGCCCGGTAGCATTATGGTCACGGCCACCAATTTCTGCCCACCTAACCCTTCTTTGCCTAACAACAATGGCGGGTGGTGCAACCCTCCTCTTGAACATTTTGATTTGGCAGAGCCTTCTTTCTTAAAGATCGCTCAATACCATGCTGGAATCGTCCCTGTCTCCTTTAGAAGGTATACCTTAGTAAAAAGTCGTTTATATTCAATTATTCATCCTTTATATCGAACGAGCGTTACACTACAATATGTTTTTATTTACTACGTAGTATTCTAACGTGACATGATTTTGTAAATTGGCAGGGTACCCTGCATTAGGAAAGGAGGAATAAGGTTCACAATAAATGGTCACTCCTACTTCAACTTGGTCCTAATCAGCAATGTGGCCGGTGCCGGCGACGTTCACGCCGTGTCGATCAAGGGTTCGAGGACCGGGTGGCAACCCTTGTCAAGGAATTGGGGCCAAAACTGGCAGAGCAATGGTTACATGAATGGTCAAAGTCTATCCTTCCAAGTGACTACAAGTGATGGAAGGACCATCATTAGCAACAATGTTGCCCCTCCCAATTGGCAATTTGGCCAAACTTTTGAGGGTGCTCAATTCTAGATGATTATCCTACAATATACTTTTCTTAGGAAATGGTAATTTGGCAAATATATTACTGCGGAATTTCATAGGTGAAGCTCTATGAGACAGTGTTTTAAGACGATGTCATACGAGACTTTCTCAATTGTATATCGTGGCAAGGATGGTTGGGAGATAGATAGGGAGAGGTGGTTGGCAAAATTGTGGGGGCGTAGCTGCTGTGGTGCATATGTTAGCACCCGCTAAAAGCCATTTATTTCTAGACGTGTACTAATAGTAATATAGAATATACAAATATAGCTAGGGTCTTGTTGTATTATGATATTCATTGGCTTATTTTAAGGCCTTTGAATAACATTGTAGCACAGTATTCTTATGTAAGATGATCAGTGGAAATATATTGAGAAATGATTATGCAATTATTTGATAGAAATTTTCACTACCTACAACTTGACTCTCAATTATTGTATATTCGATCTCCTGATGAAATCATGAAATTTTGATATATTCGCTGCATTTTGTAGTATAATATTTTATTAATTGGATGTGTTCTTCAGTAAGAGCTTAAAGGAGAAGATCGGAAACAAGTAACCGGAAGCGTGAAGACGAGAAGAGAACTCGATAAACAAGTAGACAAGCAGCAGTTCTTATTCATTCTTCTTAGTGCTTGTTTGTTACTTTGGTTGTTTGTCCGAAATCAACATACTCATTATTTTACACGTTCAAGTAATTTAAAAAACATGTACGTTCTGAAATATTTATAAGGATGCAAAAAGAATTAGAATTTCCCATAAAGCTTTACATACATGTACATACACCAGCTGATAAGCCCTGTAATTGCAAATTCACTCAATTTGAGTTTGAATATAAAGATAGTATATGTCTACGTGATTGTTCGACAATATAAGTTTTATTTCATTAAAATGAGATGGAAGTTGGAAAATGGACATCTTCGCGATTGTACTGTATGTCTGTATGCTTCATGTCTTCATCAAATTCTGATTAGAAGTAACACTACTTTTTGACTACTTTAAGTTAGTAAATTATGCATGATGGAACTTCGGCACTTCGCAAAAACTTATTACGTACAGTTCAAAGTAAATCATGTTTAATTACTTAATTAGTAATAATTATGCTACTGAGCCGCGAATTGAACTATGAAATTATGGTTCAATTTGACCAACACGGTCTGTTTTTTACCTTAAATTTTGCGATGAAAGTTGGTAACATTCGATACGTGGATTGGAGCGAGTATGATGTTTGGTGCTTAGCAAAGTCCGATGTTTTTTTTTTTTTTTTTTGAAGAATAGCAAAGTCCGATGTTGGGTCCTAATAGTAGACAAAATTGCACTAAATTTAGATTATTGTACTCTAATGTCGTAGTTACAGAGAAAGTCGTTGATAGAAAGGTATAATCATAATTAATAATAAGATTTACAAATACAAAACTACCTCATAATGGGATTGAATATAATTAATACCTACAAAAGGTGCTTTAAAATGATGGCCTATAAATTAATTAATTAGCCAACATTTTGACATCAATTTCTAGCTCACAAAAATAGCTGAAAAAATGTACATAATTTGTAGAAAATCAAAATAATTAAAACCTATAGCCCTACATTATATAAATAAGATGTCCTTTTGCTGGTGCTAATATAGACACCACTGCAATTACAACAACCACAATTTTCTATCAACATCGAAAAAAATGGCATTTTTTGACAAATTTAATCTCAATCAATTTGCCTTGTATATTAAGTTTAATTAAAATTGAACACCCTCAAAAGTTTGGCCAAATTGCCAATTAGCTGGAACAACATTGTTGCTAGTGAGTGTCCTTCCATCACTAGTAGTCACTTGGAATGAGAGACATTGACCATTCATGTAACCATTACTCTGCCAATTCTGACCCCAATTCCTTGACATGGCTTGCCACCCGGACCCAGGGTTCGAACCCTTGATCGACACGGCGTTCACGTCTCCGGCACCACCAACATTGGTTATTAGGACTAAATTGAAGTAGGAGTGACCATTTATTGTGAACCTTACACCTCCTGTCTTCGCACAAGGTACCCTGCAATTTTATCAAATAAATTGTAAATGAAGTGCCTACTAAAGACTTGTCGTGTCGATAAAAATATTATGGGCACGTTTGTGTCACGGGTTTGTGCTAATGTACCTTCTAAAAGAAATAGGGACGATTCCAGCACGGTATTGAGCAATCTGCAAGAAGGAAGGCTCGGCCAAATCGAAGTGTTGAAGAGGAGGGTTGCACCACCCACCGTTGTCGTTAGACAAAGAAGGGTTAGGAGGGCAGAAATTGGTAGCCGTGACTATAATGCTACCTCCTAGGCACCATTTTGGGTCGTCATTGCACTTAAGTTCGTAACATGCTCCACAACTTAACCCGTTGTTAAACAAAGCCGTGCTTAGCGCGGCCGTGTTAGTACCGTACCCTTGGTTTTCCAAGTTTCCGTATCCACAAGCTCCCCCTACATTTTTCAAAAACACACATTTAGCATTTCCAATATGATTTTCGAGCTAATACGTAAAATTTAATCGATTAAGTCATAATTGTACTCGACTGGACTTATATGCATTATTGTGTTAACGTTGTACGTGATCTCGATTATATTTTAAAATCAACTACTTTAAACAATTTCACAATGTGACCAAGTTACGCTTTCTTAGACAATATATGTAGGGTAAACTTACCCATTGTGCCAGCAGCGTCACCTCCACCATAGAATGTGGCATGAGCGCCTTGCCAGTCTCCATAGACCGCAAAGGCGCCATCAACGAAGAAATTAACTACAATGAAGATAACGGAAATCGAATAGTGAGTCGGAATTGCCATTGTTTAGGGGGAAGGTCGGATGGGGAAAGTTGTAGTATGGTGAGATATGGAGAGAAATAGAGCCTTATAGAGGGAGTAGTGATGAGTTATATGCATTTTTGAGAAGAAAGAAAGGTTTATATAGATTTAGGTGAAGCAAAGTGACACCAAAGTTGTGAAGGAGTTGTCTACTAAGGATAACGACGAGTTAAGCAATAATTTATCCAAAATTGAGGAGATAATTTGGGTAGGTTCATATTGTATTATTAAGATTTATGAAGATGTATAATCTTTGCACATGGAGTTTGTCTCAAGTGGAATGGGACTTCTCAAATTGCCAATTTCTTAGGCTAAATACATAATTTGGACCTACTTTGCACATGCATTTCTTAATCTTAATGATTCATGCAATTTTTTTTGAAATATAATTATATGAGTAGGAGGTATTTTTGTACATGTTGTAGTTTTAACTATTTGCTTAATTTTGTCGATCAAGTGGAGTTGGGAGTAAGGTTGTTCATGGGTTCATATGTTCATGGTTGCCATAACAATTAGGTCCCCCTTTGTTTTTATTGGATTTTTAGTGGAAAAAAATTGACTATTCTTTTTTTCCATAATGTAATGGCACTAGTTTATAGTTATCCTGATTTTGTGATTTATAAGCTATCAAATATTTGTGTTTCTTTGTGCGCATTAATGAAAAATTGGCCGAGATTCTCTGAATCGAAAAAACTTATACATAAACAGAATCTTGAAAGTTGTATTTGAAAAGTAAGTACTTTTGAGAGTTTTAGATGAAAATTGAAGTAAAAATTAACTCTATTGGGAATAAGCTAGATTATTGTTCTTTACAAACACAAAGGAACCAAGTTGAAGTCTATAGAACCTCAATTCCAAACATCGTAGTTTTAGTATTTACAGATCTCGTAAGAAAAACAATCCGTCATGGTCTCTTGACTAATAATGAGTATGTTTCTGGCAAATAGTTCACTCTCCAAACAAAGTTTAAAGAATTTAAGGAAATCCAACCCAAGAAGCAACCCAACCGTTTTATGTTGGTATAAATCTTTAAAAGAAACCCATTTTAAAAGAAATCTATCAATCAACCATATATTTCGACGTGACCGATTAAAGTGACGAGAATTCGAACCCCAAACCTCGAAATTGGGAGAGTGCCAACCTGCCAAGCTCATACATGCCGTGGGCTTTGCTTGTTTACATACTTGACGAATATATTACTCTGCCTGAAAGATGATAGATGGGCTTCACGCAATTGACGGTGCCCTAACTTCCCATGGATATTGCCCCAATGCATCATTTAATACCCCCGCCAAAGCGCCGATACATGTGACTTTTCTTATGTAGAGTTTTCTTTTTAAGGGTGTATGCAAAATGCACTAAAGAAAGATTCTAAAAGATGTTACATGCGACATAAACCAAACGAGTCAAGGGCAGATATCAACTGGTCTAGCATTCTATCGTAAAGTTAATTGTCGTGAATTGTATCATCTATTAATGTCGATTTAACTGTTTAAGCGCAACTTCCGGATTAGACCCTCTGATCATTCGAAAGAGGTTGCATCCAAACTCCAAAGTACATACCATGAAACTATAGACGCATTATACTTTAAGCTTGAAGCACAAGTTAAATTTGCATAACCTAAGATAGCAATTCATAAATATAAAAGGGGGTTACAATCCTTCAAAAAAAAGAAAATTAAAGAAAAAAGGGGGTTACAAGTTTACAACCCTCCAAATTTAATTAAGAAAGAATGATGTTAATGGCCATAAAATCAGCCGTATAAGAACATCATTTCTCAGGCAAACAATTTCTCACCAAAATAACAAAAAACTTTTGCCTACGTAAAATAAGATATAACTACGTAGTATATATGATAAATGGGCCTTTTAGCGGGTGCTAATATAGTCACCACTGCAAAATAATTAGGCCTCAAATCAGCTAAAATGTATCAATAGTGCCGAATGCACGAGTCTTCCGTCCCACTCTGTGTTCCCTTCTATACAAATTCGCTTACCAAAAATTGGTCGGAATTTAGTTTGTATAGGGGAAGTTCAATTTTATGTGATTAAAATTGGGCTCCTGTGTAAGTCTGACCAAATTGCCAATTTGATGGTGCAATGTTGTTGCTAGTGACTGTTCTTCCATCACTAGATGTAACTTTGAATGATAGTGTTTGGCCATTTAGGTATGAATTGCTTTGCCAGTTTTGGCCCCAATTCCTTGACATGGATTGCCACCCGGTTTTCGAACCCTTGATCGACACGGCGTGTACGTCTCCGGCACCGGCGACGTTCGTGATTAGGATCAAGTTGAAGTAGGAGTGACCGTTGATTGTGAACCTTATTCCTCCCTTACGTAAACAGGGTACCCTGCCAATATTAAAAAAATCATACTATTAGAAAACGCAATTAAGTTACGTTCTTTAACAACTTGTTTGGTACGAGTTAAAGGTGATTAATGAGACTCTTTCATGACAAAACTTTAAATATTCACACTTGCTTATTCTAGGACAGTCTTATTCAAGTTTACGTTATTAGCAAGAATGTAACACTATGGTAAAACTAATGTGCAACTAGTAGTCCATGGTATAACTGTAAGACATTTGACATTTTTATAATAGGACAAGGGAAGCTTCCGAGATATTAAAGCGCAAAATCTCAAATGCTTCCCTTGTCTAGTTATAGGACTGTTTTATCCGAGTTTTTTTTCCATTAACGAATACAGAAGCCAAGATAAATGTGTATACCTTCTAAAGGAGACGGGGACGATTCCAGCATGGTATTGCGCAATCTTCAAGAAAGAAGGTTGAGCCAAATCGAAATGTTGAAGAGGAGGGTTGCACCACCCACCATTGTTGTTAGCCAAAGAAGGGTTAGGGGGGCAGAAGTTGGTGGCTGTGACCAGAATGCTACCGGGTAGGCACCATTTTGGGTCACCACTGCACTTGAGTTCATAGCATGAACCACAGCTCAGACCACTGTTGAATAGTGCTGTGCTTAGTGCTGCAGTGTTGGTTCCGTAACCTTGACTATACAAGTTTCCATACCCACATGCTCCCCCTGCATTTCCAATATCAACAACATTTTTATTAATTAATTTGTACCATAATACAAAAGAAAGTTACAATATTGAGTTACTACGAGTTACGAGTACTGTGTTTATTTTATTTTCATTATTAACTTGTTTATTTAGGGTAAACTAGTAAATTACAAAGGCCAATATGAGTGAACGGTTAATTGGCTGAGTTTTAACAATGCTGCATTCTTTTAGTAAGAAACGTATAGTTAAAGTGGTTGGGTTTCGTGTGAACCGAGCATAGCTCATTAGCATAGTAATAAAAGTTGAGGTAGCTGACATTTGCATTTTTTCGCTGATAACATTACATTCATACATTGTACATTTGTACGTACTACTTACCCATTGTGCCAGAGGCGTCACTTCCACCATAAAATGTAGCATGAGCGGTAGTCCAACCGCCGTAATCACCGTAAACACCGCGAAGACATAGATTGAAAGCGGCGAAAAGGAGAGAAGTGATCACAAAAGTTGAAGAAGCCATTTGTAGTAGGAAGGAAAAAAATGGAGAAGAGAGTGGGGGATTAAGAAGTGATTACTTAGTTGGTTGCTTTGAGTTTGAGGAAAATGCACCACAAGGGTTTAGCTTATATAGAGAATAGGGTTGAGTAAGTTGTGGGGTATGCCTTAAAAGTCTTATAGCCAACATGGTGGGGGTATTATTTAGAATATGACAAAAAGGTATCGACAGTCGAAAATAAAATATAAGTATTCATATTGAATTGATAACCGAAAATCATAAAATTGAATATTAGCGGACAATCTGCATTTAGATGAACTTTACATGAATATTAAATGAAGTTATTTTTCATTTATAAGAGTCGAAAATCAAACTTTGATCTAATTAAGAAATTATAATTTCTTCTACCTCGAAAAAATACTGTAGAAATTAGAATTTCTTTTTGTGAATTTGAGTATTGCGGCAGTTTGTTAGTTGGTAAACTTTTTAGAAGTTCGTTGTTTGAGCTAGTTCAATATTACACATGGAAGTTGTCCAGTGAAGTTACCAACTGCTAAAGGTCACTATCTGGTCCAGGGTCCTACTTGAACTGTTGCACATGCACTAGTAAACCGGCCGCTCTCTATTTTCTGTTATTTTTACGTCCACTTTCATTTTTCCTAATTGAATACCGTTTCACGTGTAGTTGATTCGAGTCAGGTGAGATTATAACTCTGGAAATCTGAAGATGGAGTATATAGTTTTTTATGTACAAGGTCTGCTCAAGTTGCTTGAATAGTAGAATCACATTTAGTTTCGCATTGATGCAAGTCAGAGATATCAGCCAACACTACTCAATCGCCTTTCTTACTTAATGGCTTCATTGCGTATTCATGATCATGCATATAAACGTCCTTCCAACAAAAAGAAAGAATATTGGCGTTCGATTTGAGTCGTAGGGAGTAATATGTTTCTCAACAAGACATGAAGCCGCAATCGTTTAGAATAACTCAATAATAAAACAGAATAAGTAATTACGGAGTACAAGTTAGTATGAAATGTAGTGAGAAGAATATGAAGAACACATACATAATATTCCAATCAATTTTAATTCAATTCGTGCGGCGAAGTTGAGAGTGTGAAAAGGCGGAATGTATATGCCAATTCCCGGACGATGATTCCTGAAATTGCGCCAAGCCCTGCAGGTGTCGGCTAGGTTATATATTACTGATGATTGAAGCGGCAACGTACATGGAATCCTGCTACTATGTTAGCTTTGTACCTAACTCCTTTGTGTGTACGTACGCATATACAACCACTTCTACAATACCAATTGTATAATCAAATGGTTCCATATATACCTCATTTTTAACTCTTTTTTATAACGAGACGGTGTTGCAGTCTCATTATTGTACATTGGTATTGCCGAGTGATGATTTTATACTTAGAAGTATTGGGAGAACACCAACTTAATAACCATTGCTTCACTAACTGTTTTGAACCCCAACCGCAACCATATTGTCGTGCAAGTGATAGCAAGTGACATTACATCTAAGCAAGAATGTGTCTTTGAATTGGTCTCACACCATGAGATCAAACGGCATCATCATAAAATTAACTTAAACACTTAACTGCTTGTCGGTTCAGTTCGGCTCGTTTATTTGCATCTCTAACCTCTTATAGATGCATCTTTAGTTATGTGATGATATGATTAGCGTTTGAAAGTCTACCCATTTTTTATTTATTTTTTCTTCTAAACTCAATTGCAAACATCTTTTAGTAGTGTACTTTAATCTTGATCAATTATCATCATGCTCAATTATTGCTAATGCATCTAATAATAAGCTTTTAACATTAGAACAACCATATGATATCATACAAAGAGTTGAGAACACGTTGTACTTATGTTTGAACTCAAGCAAAGAGGAGACCCTAAGCAATAGTCCATTAATAGTTAGTTGGTGTAGGTACCTAACCCTAATAATCCATCAACTGTTAGTAGTTAGAGGTAGTTAAAAGGGGGTGGCGGGAAAATTAAGAAATCACAAGATTTAGCGTCGTCTAATACGGAGTATAAACCATAAGTCAAATGCGACCAACTTTATTTTTCTCGTGCCGTCTAATCCGTGGACTAATTTGTCACAAAATTAATAGACTAGTGGAGATTATATTTCTATTTTATGCATGTTTCCCACTAGTTTAGTCAATGTTAATTTAAAATAAGTCTTGTACATCCCATGTAATTATTGCTTAATTTGCGCCTTGCCTTCCTCCAACTAGTCTCGATTTTGCATCCCCCGAGCATTTTTCTTTTAAAGTCTGACTCAGCATCGTCAGTATGGGCAATCTCACTCGAGATATGTTATAGATGCGATAATAAGACGATACCATTTCTATTATGAGTTAATGATTACCCCATTTGTGGAAAATTGTACGACTAGCTAGCTTTTATCACTTGTTTAAGAAGTTGTACTGAATTTGATATCCCTTAAATTGAACCATTTGTTGCTACTACTAAATGGTACGGTCTACGAAGGAGTGTAGTGTTGGTCTTCAATTTCTTGAATTGCTACACAAAAGTCTTGAATTGTATCTCTCAAGGAGAAGATCTGTGATTTATACATCCTTCAATGAAGGGTAAAAGTTCGATCAAATATGGTTAGTTGGTCAAAGTGTCGGACACTTTGCAAAATTTGACTCTCTACTAGTAACTAAGGAGTAAGTTACTATCAAAATATTTAACGGACTACGGACGGAGTATGTACTTTTCTTTAAATAATCATTGTACTCATTATGTATTCCTATGTTTTTATTTATAGGCGATATTAGAAGACAATCTAAATATATCACAAGAAATGTCCAAATTATGTAAAATTTAAAACGTATTTTCTTAATTGACATTATGAGCTAAATTTGTCTCTGCCACATTCTTTGTCATGTAATAAAACATACACGAAAATCAGATACAGTTTTATGATTTTGTCTCTAATTAACTCGAGCATGCAATCAGCTATCGTGGCTAAAACAATGTTTAAATATTAAGTGTCGGCAATTAATATTGAAATTTTATAATCCAATATATCACCACGCCACCAAATAATTTAAACAATTTATAAATAATTATAGTAGTCCATACTTCGGAAAAAAGGCGTTATAACTGGTCTAATGTGTAAAAACGGTTTAAATGTCGATATATGTGGACCATGTGGCTACTACTAGTCAAAAAGACTGGCTAGGACTGAATCGAAGCGTA
Source organism: Spergularia azorica (assembly GCA_038382645.1). Taxonomy (NCBI): domain Eukaryota; kingdom Viridiplantae; phylum Streptophyta; class Magnoliopsida; order Caryophyllales; family Caryophyllaceae; genus Spergularia; species Spergularia azorica. The sequence goes on from JBBYHQ010000017.1 coordinate 480,181, forward strand.
ATGTTCGGTGATCATCAATCGAGTCAGGTCTTTGTCACTTTAACTTCTTCAATTTGGCTCAAATGGGGTTTGGATGAGGTATACCCAAGTTGTATCGAGTATTCGTTTGAGACTGGATCACATCATTTCAGTCCAAGTCTACTTTTCTACTCCAAATCGAACACACAATTCAGATGCGAGATTGTTATCTTATTTTCGACAACGATAGATAAATGCGTTTGATACCAAAAGACAATAAAGCTTGAACCCTATCACAACCTACTTAGACACAGTCATAGTGCGGCAAAATCCAACATATGTATTCAAATCTAATACAAAATCACACGTACCGTAGAAAAACATTAACTTTTAAAGTTACACCCTAACTTTTGAAATTAGTATGGTTCAATACTTCAATGTATTCAGAACTTTATAATGACGGTTGCTTTATACTACAAACTTGCACATCTATTTCGGTAATTTGTCAATTTCATATCATAATTTAACGATAAAATGTTATCTACAGAGTATGAATATTTCAAAAACAAATTCGAAATAAACTAATAATATTAGAGACTGATGTTGTGCCCATGATTAGCTCTAGTATTCTTCAAAGTATGTCGTAGGAGTATCACTTATCTAAATTATGATTGGATTGCCTTATATAGGAGGGGTGGCCCTAGAATGACATCTTTTGCTTAATTTCATGAGCTTTGTTGCTCCCAGATTAACCAAATCTTGATTTTGGCCCCCATGTGTGCGGAACATGGGAATGCTATAAGTTATTATTCGCCCCATCAGCATCTCTTCTACTCACCCCCAACTTTTTGCCCCCTCTAAATTAAGATTGTTCACTGTCTTGGAAGTCTTTCTACAAAAGCCTAGCTAAATTTACGGAAATGAACCTCCGCTCCTCTTAATATAAGTATCCGCACGTTAATAATTAAGATTGACCCAATAGTTACAATATCGACACGTGTCATAAAATCTTCCAAGATCGAATTTTTATATCCCATCCCCGTTAATCAGTACCATAGTTACTCGCCTATGTACCCAAGTCGGAAACTACGGAGTACCCTAACCAATATTCTAAGGAAAAAGAGAAAATTAGATTTGCGGTCCAACCATTGAAATCTAAGGAAATCAGAAACTTGTGTTTCCAAAGCAGCACAGTGATAAATGATGATCAACAGTATCTAACTTCCCACAGCCTGGGCCCAAAATTTTGGGGAAGGGCATCCACAACCACAACAGAGGGATTTATAGGCAAGGGCCCAAAAATATGAGTACCCTTCACAAGGGCTTGTTTGGTAGTTGCCCTACCCTTGTTTTTGAGGACACAAACACCTCAAAAACATCCCAAATGGTCCCTTATGCTAGTGCTTTTAGTTAGGACTTTGAGGTCATCATAAGGAAATACTCTTACTTTTCAAAGGTCACTTTCTATCTCATAATGGTGCAATAGAGATTAGAGGAGAGGAGCTACAAGGACCCCCCCAACTTGAAGGGTAAGTAGATAAACAAGGCCTCCCCCGATGTGCATTCAGTTTCATTTTCCTTGTGCCTTTAGAGTATGTCTTTATTCTTTAGGGTCATCCACGATAATTAGAATGATTTTAAGGGTCATCCAATCAGATCGTGACTTCTACTATTTAGGAGCTCGGCCGGGGCACACATATATATTAGGAATATAAGATGATGTTGTTTCGTGTTGAAGTAAATGCTTCGTTATTTTTTCGACCTGCTCATTAGTAAAATTATCACTTTACACTTTAAATATAACTAAATTATAACAATATTAATTAACCATAACTAGCAAAATTAGGTGTAAATAGACAATACTGAAAACTACATAACAGATAGTGATATAATCCTTGCCTCTATTAGAAAATTTAAATGTGTAATCATTAGGGCGATGATTTTGTCAAGGCAGTAATTACTACCGCCAATGCAGATTCATTGAACATGGTCCATATAATAGACATATTTGTCTTGGAAGATACTGATTTGTCTTGACAAAATCATCACTCAATCTTTAAACAGACATTTGGTTTAATAACAACGGAAATTAGAGCATCTTTATTGGTGAAACTCAAATTGGGATATAGATGTGTAATCACAATTACATTAGGCAGAATGGCAGATACAAATGGAAAATGGGACCCATTTTGAGACTGGACTCTTCAACAGTGAGACCTATAGAGGACAAAATGAATCCATTCAGCTCGGTATGTTCTTGGGCCCTTCGAAATAAATGTCAAACTTCAATTCTGCTGGGCTTATGGGCAAGGCCTAGTTCAGTAGTGCAAGTTCAAGCTCTAGCTGGACCATGCTGACTAATCCATGAGCATGTGGGCTGATAGCCCAATTAATGCATTCTTCACTCACTTGTGTGAGCTTTCATGCATCGGTTTTTCTAATTGTGTCGGAATCTCACTTAAATAAGGAAGGTTTTGGGTTCGAAACATTTAGAGAAACCGTTCATGTATACCAATGGTTTGCTACTTCTTCATGATCGAAACATTTGTGTAGTGTAAATTGAACATAACAATTTTGGTAATCTTTGTCACACACACATGCGCGCGCACGCTAGAAATCTTTTACGTGTTACATTCTTGGTAGAGGACAACATTCCTAGGATAGACTAACAAACAAGATGTGGAATGCATCTACGATCATGGAAAACTAGTAAATAATTACAGTAAAAAAGTCGATTTTTTTTACTAATGTGGAAGTAATTACAGAGAAGGTGGATATGGCATGGAAAAAAGAATGTTATAACCTAACCTTAGATACAAATTGCTAGCCATTGACGCAGCTAAAATTGACATTGGCGAGCAGTCTACGAAGAAACCTCAGGCTCGAGCGAGGCTAAGTACAATATTAGTTGAACTCGAATCCGAAACATGCTGTGTTTGCAGTATATATGCTCATCCCTTGTCACTAATCTGAACAACCTGACAGAAAAAATGGTGATCATTTCGAATCAAAATCCCATGCTTTCACTAGCAATGATGGACGGGCCTTCGACTTTAACAAGATGATAAGAACCTCTTCCACTAAGATCAAGGCCTTGAAATCTACTAAGGTGATCTTGGCTGGTCATTTCTCCGAGCATAGGCGACTGAGCTGTCACGTAAACTTCGTGTTCAGGACTCTGAGAGTTCGATTCCATAGGAAATTGAGGCAGATGTCCTAGAGGAGATCCATTGTGTTGAGAAGGGCAGTGCTGATTTGTGTCAATTGTACAGAATTGTGGCTGCATTGTCTGCTTGGATGCTTCTACAGGAAGATACAGGTTTGTGTCGAGTGGATACAATTGTGAGCCTTTATGTGGTTGTTGCTGATGAGGCAGGCCTAATAGGTTTGACTCGTACGAGAATTGTTGTTGCGACTTGACCTTAGGTAGATCAACTGTCTGATTGGGGTTTTGTAGGTTAGTCATGGGTGTGTTGTGTGTTGGAGGCGCGCAGGAGATGTTTATGAAATCAAATGAATGTAAAGACGGCATTTTAGACCTATTCGAGTCCATGGTGGACTCGAATGGATAAAATGGTAGAAGTTTCGACTTTGAGGCATCCTGAGTATTCCCTTGTTGTGTTGTGGTGTGGTGTGAATTACAAGGAATGTTTTGCATAGCAGGCATTATGAATGCATCTGCACTTGTAGTAGTCTCTCCTGTCGCGACTTTGAGCCTGTCTAGTTCCTGCTGTAGTGCATCATTCAGAGCTGTTTTGACAATGTACGTTCATACATTAGTTGAATCAGTATTCATAACAATGCCTATATTTCGAGAAAAATTTGGGGTCGAGTAATATGAATTGTCACAAAGAATAAGGTCGAAAAAAATGTACCATCGCGCAACTGAGCCTGCTGTTCCATGGACTCTAATTGCCGTCTCAATTCTGTGTTTTCACTCGTCAAACCACCCGTGTCTCTCTGTAGGCAAAGGTAAAACAGCAACAAAATCGCGGCATCAGAGCTAGTGAAAGCATCAAGAAAAAACATTTTTGTTGATCTTACATGTTAAACAAATTAACCAATTATATATGACAGATTTTGGTCTCAGGGATCGACTAATACGACTATGTGTAACACATTTATTCAACTCGATAAAATGCAGGACATAATCTAGAGAAGGGTTTGAGCAAACCTCGAAAAGAGAAAGCTGTGCAGATAGAGCAGTAGCTTCAGTTTGCAAAGCTTGAACCTTTTTCTCTAATTCTACAATGTATCTTGCCTTTCTTTCTTTCGAACGAGCAGCAGACTGCCTATTCGCCAATATCCTGCATTCAAATCATCACGAACAATTTTCATAATCACATTCTATTGTAAGACACTCTTACCTAACGCATAACAAAACACGTACATTTCCTATCAATGTACATACAAATTACATAAAAACTCGAAAACATACAAATCGAGAAATAATAGGAGAAGTAACCTCTTAGCTCGTTTAGGATCAGCAACCCACAATTCGGCCAATTTATCAGGAGACATTGCCTTCTTTGCTTCACCATTGAAATCTCTATTTTTCCTAACATTATTATTATTATTACGATTATCATTATCATTATTATTACTACTCGAAAATCCGCTAAATCCATCGACCGAAAAGCTATGTCGAATTTTGCTGCTATTATTATTACTATGATGATGGTCCATAAAATCGACGCAATTTAGAGAAGCGTCGTTTTTATGATCACTACAAATTTTCTCCATATCCATATACGTCGCTAAGATATCGTCGTGATCGCGATAATGATGAAGATGAAGATCTTCTTCCCCGTCCATGGATGAGGAAGCTACCAAGTCGTCGTCGAAAAATAAGTGGCTGATATCGTCGGAAAAGCGGAACGAAATCTCCGATTGAGCACGCCGGTGGCCGATGTTCATGGCGGACACAAAACAACAACCTTTAATTAATAATAAACAGAGCATCTCCGCCATTGGCGCTGCCGTTGGATTAATTCCGCCATTATAAGCTTAGCTTAATTAATTAGTAGCTTGTTCGATACGTTTTTGTGTATTTCTCTCTCCTAGGGTTTGGTGATGACGGGATTGTTTTGTCTCCCGTCGGAACATTGAGAGTGAGAGAGGAGAGAGAGAGGAGAGAGGAGAGAGGGAAAGAGGATAACGGGAAGTAATTGGGCGGGAGGAGGAGAGAGATTTTTGGAGGGAATTTGAGGTTCTTGTAGTATGAATTTTGGGGGATTTTTAACTAACTAATTTTAGAAACTTTAAATTATTTTACCGTGTTTTTGTTATCGTCTATGTATTTATAATCGCATCTTTAAGTTTTTAAGGGATTGTAGATTTAAAGTTTCGTTAAATTTGTGAAACGACGGTCATAAATAATAAAGACGTGATTTTTGTGAGTGACAATTATATATACGCACACAAGTCGGTTGCTGGACGTACATGGGGTAAATTTATCGTGCCCTAATGTTTGTGCTTTGCCGATTATGTTTTCAACTGGTGTTCCCATTGGGTGTGACAATTGAAACGATTACACAAGCAATTGACTCGATTTCACAACACAAGTGTTAATTCGTATTCATACAATAGTCTAGTACATAGGTAACACGCAAATGAACATCAAAAGTGGCTAGACAATCGACACAACACTTCCACATATTGTTGCAAGATTTTCCAAAATGAGATACTGAGGACATTTTTCGGGTAAAGAACTAGAGATGCAGGCCTGACTTATTTAACAGGTGAGTAAACAGAAGAAATCTCACCAGAACATAAGTCTTTTACAGTGTTAATCAGCAGAAAGCACGAAATCATACACACAAAGACACACACGAAAACAGCCTGATAGATTGCATTATACTCATTTGGATAGTTCAGCTGAGAGATTGTTAGCCAAACACTCAGTAGTTGAACTAGACACTGCCCTGCTTCCTCCCAAATACCATCTCTTGATCGTCTCCACCACATTCGCGTTTTCTACTGCAACCTTTGAGTCTTCTTTCTCGTCTACTGTCATTGTGATCTGCCAATAAACATCATCTTAGTACTGATTAAACAGAATACAACACTACATTTACAAAACTGAAATTTCGAAACTTAATCAGTAGTTCACCTCAGCTGTGCCGGAACCAGAGAACTTGAACGTGAAGTAACAGCCCTTCTTAAGGTATTTGGAGGCGAAAAACTTAGCAACATTGTCAAGCGCCTCTTCCTCTTCTTCCTCGTACTTGTCGACTTCTGCCAAACGGTCCCTGACAGCGCCCTCCAGCTGCGCCCCGTACTGTGATGCCTTGATTTCCTTGATGACCACCACCTTCACTACTGTTTCCACAGGTGCTGCACCAGGTAGTAAAAACAGTAAATTTTTAAGATGCACCCCAAACTGTAAAATAGTAAATTTTTCTGATGATTTTTTACCAGATGCAAGAGCTTCGAAGAATTCATCGTCTTCAGCGAGCTCTTTCCCTGATTTACCCTTCCATTTCTGCAAGTGTTCGACCACTTCTGGCTCCGTGTAGACTCCGATTGCTGTATGTTTTACGTATAGAAAGTGTATCTCAAGTCCAGTTGATCCTGTTCAAAAGATAAGAAAGTTCAGCCTTCACAAACTTCTTGGAATCCTTGATTTTTTATCAGCGTTGTTTTTTTTTTTTGTACATAGGAGCAGACATAGAAACTAATGCTGTGGGGTGAGATATGAGGATTTAAACCCGGGACACAGGTTGATCTCCTAACCACTCGGCCAACGTTGATCAACATTGCAAATTGCCATCTCAAACAAAAGCTAATCGCCTAATCTAGTGGTTGAGATCCCCACAATGATTCTATATCGTCAAATACCCCCTCACGGAAATGCCCTTTGAGCGCACAAGCTCACACAAACCTCGTGAATCAAGAGACCATACACAACATACATGATACACCTAATTTTTGGGCGAAGAGACCAGAATATGGGAGGACTCACACCCTAACACATAGGCCCAAACGAAATTTCATTTCTAAAACAATTCGTACTAAGAAGAAAAACCCACAACTTTTTATATGCTAAAGAAACACTCATACAATTTTTCAGCGTGGGATTAGCTACACGTGTTACAATAACATAGAATACATAAATCTTGCGAGAAGAGCAATATCTTACCATAACCCAAGAGGGTGAGGGGTTTAGTCAATGTTGTTTCTTGAGCAGATGCAATGTCATCCACCATCACATCGTTTCCCACTGCAACCCACACCACGAAAAATTCGAGAGAAATTCAAATCAAATGTTAGCGTTCTAAAAAAAAGCAGAGGAAATACAATTCACCACTACTTGTTCTGAACTTCGTAGGTGAGGTGAGGCGTAGTTTTCTAGGAGCTTAAGAACTTCATAATGCTCATGGATTATATTGATCGTCTATGGAAATTAAACTTATGAATCATGATTAGTGATAAAGCCAAAGAGAAACACCCCTATATATAATGCTTGCTAAAACTTGTGGGGAGAAGTTTATGGTCTTATTTAATCCTACTCGATTCAAGTTCAAACTAAATTGAATGATGCAAACCATAAGTATCGATCACGAATTCACGATAGAGTACTAGATTACAATAATGATCAAACCATAAGACACGAGAGAAAAGAGAAAACATACTGATTATATGCGAGAAAGAGTATGTCCTTCAATCAAGTTGTGCGTTGAGTACGAAGCTCTTGTGAGACAAGCAAGAAAGAGAGCAAAATAAAAATGGTGTGAATTGCAATTATCTAGGGATATGATACATACACATACACTTGTAAGTTGTAACGTCTGCGAATGATGTATTTATTTGAGGGAAGCTAACAGTCACGATTCATGATGGGTAGGTGGGAGCTAACTCCTTTGCTTCCTCTTAACTTACCGCGCAACTTTTAACCCACCTTGAATCTTGATTGCATTGGTTTTTTTACGCATTGAATTTTTTACTTAAAGAATTGAAAAAAACAGAACGGGTATTATACATTCACTCACTCGTAGACACATGGTTGTAGCGATGTGAACTTGGGGACTCGCTCGTACTACACTTTCGAGGTAGAACATTGGTCGTAAAGAGTCTTACCTCGACAAAGTACGAGAAACAGGGAAATTTACTCTACGGGAGAATCTCGAGTAATTCAAGGGGGTCATATACTCCGTACATCTAAGGTGGTTGGCACAAGTTGTTAAAAAACATTTCGATCAAATGGCTAAGCTTTTTAAGTTTTGAAATAGTCAATAGTTTTATACTTAAACACGAAAAATGACGGGGTTGTTAAGATTTGAAGTTTAAATCCTGTAGACAATATAAAAGACTATTTTCAAAAATAGGGAATTTTTGAGTTGAGGACTCTAGGTAGACACAACACAAGTGTCTCCCATCTATGGAAGGGAAGAGTGCACGTACTAACGTACTAGTAAAACAATTACCAACATCACCAAATTTATAGACCACGTTGCTAGCGAAATGTCCACCATTGGCCTTACCTACCCAATCCTTAATTCTGAATTTGGTCCACTTTCATGTTTTCCTTCAATAACTATAATCAGCATTTAACTCAAATCCTCAGTATACTCTACGAACTACTGTGTATATGTCAATTCTCAAATACAATGTTGTTTAAGAAATTGTTATATATCATGTCAAAATGATGAAGACGTTACTATTCTTAATCAAGGAAAAAATTTGGTGACTGTAGAATGCTATACCTTGAAATGTAGCGATGTTTATAACAAACCTTGCTAATGTCGGTTTTAAGTAGTCACACAATAACTTTGGATACGTAAAATCTTGCCTATTTTGGTGACAAGAATCATTACATGAGAAATGAGAAAACAAATCCACCCGAACGATGATACAGATTAAAACGATAGTGATGCCCATAAGGTAGAACGTCACTCTCGTAAGAACGCACTCGACTAGTCGACTACCATAAGATAAAACACGAGTTTTATACGTTTCACCAAACAAACCGTTGCATTACCGGAAAATGTTGTTGCAAGTACAAAAATTATAAGAAGATACGTAAAAAACGATCAACCTTTCCCAACATTTTTGTTAGTTTTGTAGAACTATCAATATATAGATGGGCTCATTCTTTGGACTCTTGCCATTTTTTGAGACGAACCATAACTTTGTTCGGATTATTTTAAATTTGGGCCAATATATGGGCCGTTGATATTAGTGGTACAAATTGGTGGGCGAGGTTGAAAGTTTGAAAATAGTATTCTACACGCTACCAAATTGCCGCGTAGGACATTGAATAATGAATGGAGACTGGAGACTTCAGGCGCGTGGTGTATACCGTTTTGATATAAGGCATACGTACGCTTGACGAGACAAGGCACGTGCCTTGCTCACGCTACTCATTACTCGGCATACGTCGCCGCCTATTTTCAAACTCTTGCCACACTTTCTATATTGGAGGGCACTATTATCTTTCCCAAATCAAGTGGATTATGGTTCACCATTAGCTCTAAAATAACAAAACAAATAAATAAAAAAGTATCATATGTGGCATAACTGCATAAGTAATTAAGTAAATAAGTATGATATGGAGTAGATATGATAGAATATTTTCGGAATAATGTGGAATTTGGATTATATTATTTTCGATGGTGAATACATTAAACTTGAGAGAATTTAGAGTTCTAAAACTAAGCGATAGAACGACGAATTGAGTAACACTATGGAAGTTTAAGGAGACAATGAAATTTGATCATGTTATTATTCTGCATTGTACAATTTGTAAATGAAACACCTTGATACTGTACGGCAAATTTGCTAATACAGTGGTAAAACATTACTCAGAGCTTAGTTACACTGAAATAAATTAGCTGCAAAGTCGATAATTTTATGGTTGTTGTACCGAATCATGGAGCTATACTATACATACACCATCAATTTCCTTGCATAGAGAAATCCTTGTATAACTTTCTTTCGCATTTCAAGTCAAACGTTAACAATCGACAAACAGAATAGAAATGTTAACGTAGTGGTCAGAATATTAACGTATACGCGAATTGTCTCGGGTTCAAACTCTCAAATCTCCATTTCCGCAGTACTAGCTTCTAAGCTGAGCTGATCTATACTTATCTATTAATAGGCTAACATCCGCGCCCACGTGGCAGCATATGCAAGTAACCTCAAAAAAAAAAAGCCAGGTCATCAGTGATGTGTCGTACCCAAAGAGCTCTTCAATATTTTTTCTCCACGTCATTTATCCTGCCCCTCCAAC
>JBBYHQ010000017.1:494009-508080 GCA_038382645.1 Spergularia azorica
CCGGTTCTGGACCCGCCGGGTCCTAAGCGGGTCCGGGTCCGGTTCCGGGTACCCGCTTTTTTTGCTCACCCCTAAGCAAAGCAAAGAAGAAAGAAAAAAGAGAGGGGTAAAAAAGTAAATGTGTGGTGAGAGAGTAAATGTGGGATTTTGCTGGCGTTTCAGAAGTACTGTACTTTCTTCTTCTTCTTCTTCTATTTTGCCTCGAGATACTATTTACCGTTATTATGCGTAATTGTTTATGGACGACTTGGGAGGAAGGTGGAAAGTGGGAAACTGGGAGAAGTGAGAAGTGGTAGGTGATTCGGGTTCGGGTCGTGTTGGATTAGTTTTGAGTTAATTTGGGTTTAATTTGAATTGTCGTGGCGGCATGCCCGATGAAAATAACTAATACTCCTTTGACGGGAGGTTGTGAGTGTGAGATCATAGGTAAGTTGTCGATACGTAATTAGGCCATGCCCGAGATAACTTCTATGTGTGTCTCACATAAGTATTTTGCTATTTTATTAGCTGGGTCTAAGAGAATGTGCTATAGGGTCGATATTATGTTATTATTACATGATTTTACGCCTGCAAATGACCCCCGGCAAAACACTTTATTCAGGCTATACAAGAAATGCATTAGAGGTGCGAGTGCTAAAATCGTAAATGTAAAGGGCTTATACTACTTTGAATGAGTAAGTTTCACGCTCAAAACATTCTTTTTAACTATCGGCTTCGACACTATGTGAGGTAAATGTGCACAATTCACAAATATAAATTCGTTAGTAGTAAATGTTACTTTGAATCCTAAAGAAGTGGTTCATCATTGGTAATATGCATGGAGCATGACCGTGTGGAAAGAATTCAAAATCACGGAATTGAAAATCGTATTGGAATTCCTTCTTGAAGAAAGAAAACAAAGGGGACCAATGCCGTATAGATCACGCCATTACACTCACCCCCTTTGACTACTTGACTCCGTCGTCCAAAATATGGTCTATGAAAGTCAATGTTCCGAGTGTTGAGGTTTCATAGTGCAAAGTGCAAATAATGATACTCAAATGAAAAACAGAAGTATAGGAAGATGATTACATATTTGAATCAAAAAGGAGTTTTCATCATCATGAGATGGAATCACTTATCATACATTTGAATATGCTTGAAGTATGATAGTACTCATTTTTAAAAGCGTGTTGCTTTGGCTTAAATGAGATAATATTACTTATACTAGAGGTTTAACGCGAAGGTGGCGAGATAGTTCATAAGAAGTGGCATTAGAGTCATGGTTCAAATGAGATTGGCGACCAGTCAAACCACCCCGAGAAGTGCAATCAAGTGTATCCTTATTAAGTCATAAGTTGAAGAAGCAATAGTGTTATTGGTTTATAACTATAACTGTCTAAGAGTCCACCATCTCCATTAATACGAGACATAATGCTAGGTTGACGGTGGCGCAACAGTCAACAACATAAAGCATTAGTGTATATGGTTCAATATTAGTCCAATAAAATACTCGACCCATGTGTGGTTACAGAGCTACTTCACATAGTAGCTCGGCGGACGCACTTCACATAAGTCGATATGTACATCGTAGCAACAACGATGTAATTGTCTAAATGACCTATTATTATCACCGCCTCACTGAATATCGAATACCAGTTACTAAAACGTTACCGACTAGTCAAACAACTTTGCAAAATGACGGTCACACATTTTTGCCACATGGCAAAACTGTAAGTTTCGCTCGGATTTTTGAAGGCCCAAGCCCAAAATATACCTCACCGATTCACCAGTGGAGCTCAGAAATTCAGAATCCCATATTCTCTCTCATCCAAATTCCGATCATCATGAAGATATTTCACATCCCTTGTTTGCAAGACAACTATTCCTACTTGTAAGTTCCCATTTTCTTCTTCAATACTCTATCTTCTCATTTACGCTACCAGAATCACTACGATGACGTGATACACGACTTAATAAAAACAGTCACAACTTGTATGATAGTAAAACCGTTAATTCTCCGCTCTCTTGAATCGTTAACGTTTAATTTAAACACGTCTTGTGTATTTAAAGTTTTAAACCAACCGTTAATAATTCGAAAGAACGGATTAATTATGATAATGACATATTGGGGGAAAATTGTAGGATAATTGATGAGGCGACGAAGGAGGCGGCGGTAGTTGATCCGGTGGAGCCGGAGAAGGTTCTAGAAGTTGCTAAGCAACATGGTGTTGATGTTAAGTTTGTTCTTACCACTCACAAACACTGGTAATTTTTCAATTGGATATTTGTTTCGATTTGCCGATTTTGAATATGTGAATTGTTTTGTAACTTGTTGGAGAAGATTTAGTTTATTGAGATTTTTTGGTAATGAAATTTGAGTTTATGAAGAACATGTGTGTGTTAGTAAATTTGGTCAAGTTCGTGATGTTTAGTTGTTTATCGTGATGTTGCTGATAAGTGATAACTTGTTGTTGACGATAGTCGATATTTGATTCGTGTGGCGGTTAAGGAGATATTGAGTCAGGGATAGTGTGATTGAGAAGAAAAAATCGAAACTGAGCTCATTAAGGACATGTGTTTACTGGTTAGTTTCATCCAGCAAGGGATATTCAGTTGTTTATTGTAAATTGGGATGTTGCGAGTAACGTGTTGATGAGATTGAATTCGTGTGGTAACTCTCGAGATAGTATTGATAATTGGGGGTGGTATCTTGGCAATGAAGAGGCCTCTTTTGGGAGACGCTTCTATATGGATTTGTACAGATTAATTGGTTGAAGTTTGCATGCGGTTGTCTATTAAGGGCTAGAATTCTGAAATGAAGGTTTTTTTACTATGATCAGTATACCTTTTGGACGCGGGAAGGGTCCTTAGGATTGCAGACCGATCATAACAAGAATTGCATTTACAAGCCATGTCCTAATCTCATTCGGGAACTGTGTTGTTTAATTTGAGGCTTGAACACGCTTATCGTGCAGAACTCTGTGATTTTCTGGTTTGGATGTGAGTGAACATGGTTCGAAGTTTGGACCATGTGAATCTGTTTAAGATAGCTGACTTGAGTGGGTGTAACTTGATTGGTGTAGGAACTGACACAGTAAGTCTTGTGATTGTCACTCAGATTTGGCATACGCTTAAGGCAAGGGTCAATTTATGGGTGTGTGCATATAAAATGGCCCAAACTTTCGTGGTTAAACCAGGAGGTCATATTATAGCCGTGTGCAAAATATTAGATACAAAATCTTTAGGCCCCCAAAATCGACAAAAAAGACACATTACCCTCAGTAAGGTGAGGGGTGAGGTGTGCCGATAGATGGTAAAGAACTTTAATAACTCATGATTCATTTATGATGTATAACAAAAGGATACCCAGGATCTCCTTGGTAATTTTTTGAGAAAATCTAGGAACTTTAAAAAAAGTGGTCAAAATTGGCCAAAAACGTAATGGCTCAGGGATTGAAACGGCCTAAACTTTTTTTTTTTTTTTGGTACAAAGGAGCAGCTAATGCTGCGGAGGTGGGGGTATGAGGATTTGAACCCCGGACAACCCCCAGGCAGGTTGAGTTCCTAACCATTAGGCCAACCTTGATCCTCACGGCCTAAACTTTTATGGACGAACCTAGAGAACATATTGTGGCCGTGTGCATAATATTGGAGCCAACAAACATTAGTAGGCCCCCAAAATCGACAAAAAACGCACATTACCCTCAGTAGGGTGACGTGTGCCAATAGATGCTAAACAACTTTAATAACTCATGATATCCATGATCTCCTTGGTACAATTTTGAGAAAATCTAGCACCTTTAAATAAAGTGGTCAAAATTGCCCAAAAACGTAGTATATAGTCCACGGTTTTTGGCCAGAAATGGCTCCGGGATTAAAATGGCCTAAACTTTTATGGATGAACGAAGAGGTCATATTATGTCCGTGTGCATAATATTGGAGCCAAGAAACTTTCGTAGGCCCCCAAAATCGACAAAAAACGCACATTACCCTCGATAGGTTAAGTGTGCCAATAAAAGTTAAAGAACTTTAATAACTCATGATTCGTTTTTGATATATAACAAAAGGATACTCATCATCTCCTTGGTAAAGTTTTGATAAAATCTAGCAACTTTAAAAAATGTGGTCAAAATTGGCCAAAAACGTATATAGTCCATGGTTTTTGGCCAAAAAAGGCTCCGGGATAAAAACAGCCTAAACTTTTATGGATGAACCTAGAGGTCATATTATGGTCGTGTGCATAATATTGGAGCCAAAAAACTTTAGTAGGCCCCCAAAATCGACAAAAGACACACATTACCCTGAGTAGGTGACGTCACTGACGTGTACCAATTGACGCTAAGGAACTTTAATAACTCATGATTCGTTTCTGATATATAACAAAAGGATACCGAGGATCTCCTGGGTAAAGTTTTGATAAAATCTAGCACCTTTCAAAAACGTGGTCAAAATTGGCCAAAAATTGGCTCCGGAATTAAAACGGCCTAAACTTTTATGGATGAACGTAGAGGTCATATTATGGCCGTGTGTGTAATATTGGAGCCAAAAAACTTTAGTAGGCCCCCAAAATCGACAAAAAACGCACATTATCCTCGTAAGTGACGCGTGCCAATAGACTTTAAAGAACGTTAATAACTCATGATTTGTTTCTGGTGTATAACTAAAGGATGCACATGATCTCCTTGGTAAAGTTTTGATAAAATCTTGCAACTTTAAAAAAAGTGGTCAAAATTCGCCAAAACGTAGTACTCCCTCCGTCCCAGCTCAAACGCCTCATATTCCGTTTCGGGACGTCCCACCTCAAACACCCCATCTATTTTGGAACATATTTCTCTCTCCTACTTTTATTAAATTATTACATCCTCTCTCACATTATCTCTTTGGCCAAATTTGGCTCCGGGATAAAATCAGCCTAAACTTTTATGGATGAACCTAGAGGTCATATTATGGCTGTGTGCATAATATTGGAGCCCAAAAACTTTAGTAGGCCCCCAAAATCGACAAAAAATGCACGTTACCCTAAGTACGTGACGTGTGCGAATAGACGCTAAAGAACATTAATATTTCATGATTCGTTTCTGATATATAACAAAAGCATACCCAAGATCTCCTTGGTAAAGTTTTGAGAAAATCTAGCACCTTTAAAAAAAGTGGTCAAAATTGGCCAAAAACGTAGTATATAGTCCACCGTTTTTTGCCAAAAATGGCTCCGTGATTAAAACGGCCTAAACTTTTATTGATGAACCTAGAGGTCATATTATGGCCGTTGGCATTATATTAGAGCCAAAAAACTTTAGTAGGCCTCGAAAATTGACAAAAACACACATTATCCTCGTAAGTGACGTGTGCCAATAGACTTTAAAGAACGCTAATAAATCATGATTCGTTTATGATATATAACAAAAAGATACCTAGGATCTCCTTGGTATAGTTTTGAGAAAATTTAGCACCTTTCAAAAAAGTGGTCAAAATTGGCCAAAAATTTAGTATATAGTCCACGATTTTTGGCCAAAAATTGCTCCGGGATTAAAATGACCTAAACTTTTAAGGTTGAAACTTGAGGTCATATTATGGCCGTGTGCATAATTTTGGAGCCAAAATACCTTAGTAAGCCCCCAAAATCGACAAAAAACGTACATTACCCTTAGTAGGTGACGTGTGCCGATAAACGTTAAAGAACTTTGATAACTCATGATTCGTTTCTAATATATAACAATAGGATACCCAGGATCTCCTTGGTAAACTTTTTATATAAAATCTACCAATTTGCAAAAAGTGGTCAAAATTGGCCACAAACGTAGTATATAGTCCACGGTTTTTGGCCAAAAATGGCTCCGGGATTAAAGCAGCCTAAACTTTTATGGATGAACCTAGAGGTCATATTATGGCCGTGTGCAAAATATTGGAGGCAAAAAACTTTAGTAGGCCCCCAAAATCGACAAAAAACGCACATTACCCTTAATAGGTTACGTGTGCCAATAAACGTGACAGAACTTGAATAACTCATGATTCGGATCTGATATATAACAAAAGGATACCCAGGATCTCCTTGGTAAAGTTTGGATAAAATCTAGCCACTTTAAAAAAAGTGGTCAAAATTGGCCAAAAACGTACTCCCTCCATTCATTTCCAAGCTTCTTGTTGGCTTTTGCACAAAATTTTAGGATTGAATTAAAAATTATTAAAAGCAAGTGGGAAAGGGACATCTAGCACTCAAGATACCTCTCATTGGCTGAAAAGTTACTAAAACTGGAAACAGGAAGCTTGGTAATGAATTCCCCTAAAAGGAAAACAGGAAGCTTGGAAATGAATGGAGGGAGTAGTATATATAGTCCACGGTTTTTGGCCAAAAATGGCTCCGGGATAAAAACAACCTCAACTTTTATGGATGAACCTAGAGGTCATATTATGGCCGTGTGCATAATATTGGAGCCAAAAAACTTTAGTAGGCCCCTAAAATCGACAAAAGCCGCACATTACCCTGAGTAGGTGACGTGTGCCAATAGACGCTAAATAACTTTAATAACTCATGATTCGTTGTGATATATAACAAAAGGTTACCGAGGATCTCCTTGGTAAAGTTTTGATAAAATCTAGCACCTTTCGAAAACGTGGTCAAAATTGCCTAAAAACGTAAGTGGCCAAAAATGGTCCGGGATAAAAACAGCCTAAATTTTTAAGGATCAACGTAGAGGTCATATTATGGCCGTGTGCGTAATATTGGAGCCAAAAAACTATAGTAGGCCCCCGAAATCGACAAAAAACGCACATTATCCTGGTAAGTGACGCGTGCCAATAGACTTTAAAGAACGTTAATAACTCATGATTCGTTTCTGGTATATAACAAAAGGATACCCAGGATCTCCTTGGTAAAGTTTTGATAAAATCAACTTTCAAAAACGTGGTCAAAATTGGCCCAAAACATTGTATATAGTCCATAGTTCGGGATAAAAACAGCCTAAATTTTATGGATGAACCTAGAAGTCATATTATGGCCGTGTGCATAATATTTCACCAAAAAACTTTAGTAGGCCCCCAAAATCGACAAAAAACGCACATTACCCTAAGTAGGTGACGTGTGCCAATATACGCTAAAGAACATTAATAACTCATGATTCGTTTCTGATATAACAAAAGCATACCCAAGATCTCCTTGGTAAAGTTTTGAGAAAATCTAGCACCTTTCAAAAAAAGTGGTCAAAATTGGCCAAAAACGTAGTATAACCGTTTCTGGCCAAAAATGGCTCCGGGATTAAAACGGCCTAAACTTTTATTGATGAACCTAGAGGTCATATTATGGCCGTTGGCATTATATTAGAGCCAAAAAACTTTAGTAGTCCTCGAAAATTGACAAAAAAACGCACATTATCCTCGTAAGTGACGTGTGCCGATAGACTTTAAAGAACGTTAATAACTCATGATTCGTTTCTGATATGTAACAAAAGGGCACCTTTCAAAAAAGTGGTCAAAATTGGCCAAAAACATAGTATATAGTCCACGGTTTTTGGTACAAAATTGCTCCGGGATTAAAACGGCCTAAACTTTTATGGTTGAAACTGGAGGTCATTTTATGGCCGTGTGCATAATATTGGAGCCAAAATACTTGAGTAAGCCCCCAAAATCGACAAAAAACGCACATTACCCTTAGTAGGTGACGTGTGCCGATAAACGTTAAAGAACTTTAATAACTCTTGATTCGTTTCTAATATATAACAAAAGGATACCCATGATCTCCTTGGTAAAGTTTTGATAAAATCTAGCAATTTTCAAAAAGTGGTCAAAATTGGCCAATGACGTAGTATATAGTCCACGGTTTTTGGCCAAAATGGCCCCGGTATTAAAGCGGCCTAAACTTTTATGGATGAACCTAGAGGTCATATTATGGCCTTGTGCAAAATATTGGAGCCAAAAAACTTTAGTAGGCCCCCAATTTCGATAAAAAACGCACATTACCCTCAATAGATTACGTGTGCCAATATAAGTGAAAGAACTTTATAACTCATGATTCATTTCTGATATATAACAATTGGATACCCAGGATCTCCTTGGTAAAGTTTTGATAAAATCTAGCAGCTTTAAAAAAAGTGGTCAAAATTAGCCAAAAACGTAGTATATATAGTCCACGGTTTTGGGCCAAAAATGGCTCCGGGATAAAAACAACGTAAACTATTAAGGATGAACCTAGAGGTCATATTATGGCCGTGTGCGTAATATTGGAGCCAAAAAACTTTAGTAGGCCTCCAAAATCGATAAAAAACGCACATTACCCAGAGTAGGTGACGTGTGCGAATAGACGCTAAAGAACTTTAATAACTCATGATTCGTTTCTGATTTATAACAAAAGGATAACCACGATCTCCTTGGTAAAGTTTTGAGAAAATCTAGCACCTTTCAAAAAAGTGGTCAAAATTGGCCAAAAACGTAGTATAGTCCACTATTTTTGGCCAAAATTGGCTCCGGGTTAAAAACAGCCTAAACTTTTATGGATGAACCTAGAGGTCATGTTATGGCCGTGTGCATAATATTAGAGCCAAAAAAGTTTCATAGGCCCCAAAAATTGACAAAAAACGCACTTTATCGCGGTAAGTGACGTGTGCCGATAGACATCATCCATAAAAGTGTATGCCGTCTTTATTCCGGACCATTTTTGGCAAAAATATTATGCACACGGCCATAATATGCTTGTCATTGTCACTCAGATTTGGCATACGCTTAAGGTTTATTCAGATTATAGTAGTTTACTTATTCCTCCATTCATATCCAAATGCCCCATCGACTTTTCAGTTTTTGACTTGCCATATTGTGAGCCACATATCAACCAAACGAATGACTCATTTGCTTTAAAAATAAGGGGGGATTGGGATAGTGCATTGCAGAATAGAGAATGTGCCTATTTTTACATTAAGTGAGCCTTTGATTTGATCTAGAGGTGTGTCCAAATATGGTCCGTCAGAAACTGCAAAAAAATGGGGCATTTGGATATGAATGGAGGGAGTAATTTTTACTATTAAGAGTTGAGATGAAGACATTGTTTGTTCATGTTGAATTAGGAGGGACACAGCCACGGGCCACGGCTGTGTCCTCGCACACTCACGCATGCTAGAGGCTGGGTGACATTGTTCTTTGTTGAGGTGTACAATGTACACCATGCACTTGATGTTCAGCCACTTGGGGAAACAATTGCTTTGTTTGGATTACTAGAATGATTTAAGACTGATTGTATCTATTCATTGTAACAAAAAGCTGCTAGTTCCATCTTTCTTTTAAAACACAATTTTTTCAGGGACCATGCTGGTGGAAACGATAAGATAAAAGAACTGGTTTCCGGAATTAAGGTTTATGGAGGTTCAGTTGATGACGTTACAGGCTGCACCCATAAAGTGAACAATGGCGATAAGGTCTCTTTGGGAGCCGAAACAAACATCCTCTGTCTTCATACACCTTGGTAAGCAGCGTTGCAGCTAGCTTTTTTCAACTGAGTTGATGTTAAAACTCAATGCCAATATGAGAATTTTAGAAATAGTTTCGTTTCCGAATTTTATAGCTATGTACCTTTTCTCCCGAGTCTTTGCATGTTGTTACATTTTCAATGGTTTTTTGTATGTAATGTAGAACAAAACATAATCAGCTAAATATATTTCCTATTCAAGCTCTATATTCCTGAAGCACCATCAACAACTGTCCTATACAAAAGAAAACAATCGCGTTCACAAAGGACCGTAAATATGGCCATCTAACTGGTGTTTCTTAACTTCATTCCATATAAGCAAGCTCCATCTTTAGTGTTATCAAGATATAAGAATTCAACTGATTCTGGGGTTTGACGTATATTATTACATATACGGAGTATACAAGTACAAGTATCTCAGGTTAAATACAATAAGATGTTTTCAATAATTGTAGCATAGACATACCATTTTCATGAATGGGTGTTTAAAACTTGAACACAAAGAAGCTTTGTTATTTGCTTCGGAAACACCTGAAGCTCTACTGCAATATTCATCTCTTAGCAACCTTGTTGTAATTCTTGTTGTCATTATCTTTTTCAGCCACACCCTTGGCCATATAAGTTACTATGTGACTGGGAAAGAAGAGGAGACGCCTGCTGTTTTCACTGGAGATACTCTGGTAAGACAGCAGTTATATTTACGGACTCTAATCTATCGTATAGTCTCCCATGTTTTGGATCTTTGCATTAGATTATTTTTTTTGCCTTTTTCAGATACACTTGATATTGTTCCTTCTTTGGTTGCTTGTAAATTAGTATTCATGTAACTTGAGCTTAGTTGACAAGGATTTGGATCCTTCAAACTAGAAGCAGTAGTAGAAACCATCTTTATTACCTGCATTACATAAACTGGTTTCCAGTGTTTCACCTTCAAGCCTGTATTTGTCTATCTTGATATTTAGTTTATGACCATCAAGTTGATGATCTCACTTATAAATTTAATTTTCTTCGCAGTTTGTTGCAGGATGTGGTAGGTTCTTTGAGGGTACGGCAGAACAGATGCACCAGTCACTTTGTGTCACATTGGGTTCTTTGCCAAAACCTACTCGAGTTTACTGTGGCCATGAGGCAAGTCATGCTCAAGTCTTCGTCAGGGATAATTGTTTTTTTATTCGGAAATTAGTGATGGCATATACTTCAATCTTCTGTAAAAGATCACCATGGACTTCTATTCTCGTAACATATTTTCTTTCTCTGGATCAATTTGTGCTCAACTGTTGCTGGTCTCTTTTAACCAGGCTATGGTACTCCATAAATGCTTTTATACTATAAAAAAAGGAAGTACTAAATGGATTAATTTGTTGTGGTGCATAAGGGGCCTAATAGTGTGCACTTCTGCTCTTACTAATTTCAGTACACGGTGAAGAATCTTCAGTTTGCTTTGACGGTTGAACCTGAGAATACAAAGATAGTGGAAAAACTTGCATGGGCTCAGAATCAGCAAAAACTTGGCCTTCCCACAATTCCTTCATCCATTGAAGAAGAGTTTGAAACTAACCCATTTATGCGAGTTGATATATCTGACCTTCAGGTAGTGTTGTCTCTCTAACTGGGTTAGCTATGAGTGTCTTGGTTTGGTTCATGCAAAATGTCGAGGTTGTGACACCATTTCATTTTTTATGGCATGCTCATGTGGCATCTCGTATCTTAGCATCTGTGATCATGTATTGGTACTTGTAAAATACATGTGTTCAAACATTACTACATGCGCAAGTCGATCCACTTGGATGAGTAATAGACTTCAACTTCATAAAAGAATACTATGAATTGTGGGGAAAGATCTGATTATATGGCGTTACAAGAAACATGGTTGTGAAAGTCTGATCCTCGAAGCTGGAACAATCTGTTGGGAGTTGAGGTTTATGATTCAGTTGAGGCGGGGGTTGGGGGAATTTACAGATGCAGGATACTTAACCATGTTAATGGCTGCGTGACTTGCATGTATTACGTTTTATTTTACGAACCTTGTTTTGATGCAAAGTTTACTCTACATTGCAGCAAAAGGTCGGTCAGAACTCCGCTGTAGAAGCGATGCGGGAGATAAGGAAACTCAAAGATAACTGGAGAGGCTGACTATCTGTGCGTTCTGGTCTTTAGCTTTACAAAACAGTATTCAAGCTTATTTCTGGTGCAGTACTTCGCGAAAACTTGTGATAAATGTACTCTATCAAACAGCTTTCGAATGGAACTTGCTTAGAACAGATGAAACTTTATATAAAGAGTGATGCAAAGATTGAGTCTTCTTTCTTCCTTCTCCATTTTACAGGTACGTTAGTCATCTTTGATTCAATTGGTTGGAGTTGTCATACTGTAATCATTCGAGCCTCATCTGTTTTTTCTCGGTGAAGTGCGCAAAATTTGCCAGACAGTATGATAATTGATTTCCTTTCGAAACTGATGGCTTTACATAGATGTGGTGCAAATTTAGAGTGTCTCTTTCATCCTATTTTCTTCTCCTTGTTCAGCATCAACAGTTCCTTGCCTTTTCGGTCGTAGAACTGACTATGATCAGTTGATTCCGTAATAGTCACATGAAAGATGAACTCAGAAAACTGAAACCATTTTACTCTGATTTTCAAAAACTAGATTTTGGTTTTCCGTTTTTTTTTTTTACCTAAATCAAATTAGAGATCGACACGAAAAGAACTGAGTTTGTCGACTGTCTGTTTACTCTTTTCCCAGCTACTAATTCTGGAAAAGCTGTTTCCCAGGATTGCAACCAGTCCACGATATACGTGGGTTTGGCTAAGAAAACACATGGCTGTAAAAACTAAAACGTGAAGTTTCCATGTTCCTTCTAGAGGAAATAAGGACCGAGACAGCTTGATGCATACACCACACTTCCGGTAAGCAAGTTAAGCACGACCTGTAGTAAAACCGACGATAAGAACTTAAGCCTGGTACACACACCGATCCTTTTGATAGGTCTACATTACGGGGAACAAAGGTGGTCGAATGCCCAGCTGGTAGTACTGTTACTGTTAAACCATACAGCATGGACATACACGAATGACAACGAATAATAGTGTCATGGACCACGTAACTTTGTGTTTCCCTAATGTCCTGTGTCTACTTGAACACATTGATATGGACCGTCTTAATGTGTGTGTGCCATAAGTTTTGAAGGGGTACTTGATTCTGTAGTTTGTGCGTCTGCTCTGCCTTGTCTATTTGCATGATGTTAAAATGATGTGTTAAGGCCCCATCTTTTGTGTGTAATACGCCGCAACATTATGCGCTTTGTTAGGTGGATTAGTTGCTTGATAACTACTCTAGTGCCGTGTTATACGGACTTTTCACTCCCCCCCCCCTCTCAAATATTCGTGTCGAAAATTGGACATTCGAATAGACAGTAATTTCAGTCGGACACGGATATGTATTTAATCCTTGTATAGACTTATAAATCTTTTAGGGTGCCTAATCAGAGTGTAACACCGGAAATAGAGTTGGAGATTTGATATCCGAGGCCCATGATCAAAAGGGTGACAAAACTAACGACGACAACAACAATGACAATACCCGAGTGCTTCGAAGGGTCCTGCCTATGATAAGGTAATACCACTGTAAAATCTTGGATACAAATGCATATATAGGCTCCCACTTTGAGTTGCATTTGTTGAAAGTCTGCAGAAGAATGAGGAAGGCTGTCGTTGACATGAAATAAGCAGCCAACTATGAAGATAACTAGCATAGTCAGTCTCATTGAGATGTCTGCCACCAATGTGTTGCCTTTGGCTTCTTGGACACGATCTAACAACATATACTATGTCTCAACTTTGCTTCATTTACATGTTTTAGTGATGGGTGGCCTTCATAATAACCATTCCCAAATGTGAACAAATATTGCAAATGATGGTCATTTTGAAACTTTTTTGGTGGAGAATCTCCAAATTCAGATCATCTTCCCCGCAATACTCCATCGTCCATTCAATGGGGTTAGTCCGTGAATTGCCTTATTATAATCAGAGTCGAGTAAATGCGAGTGTGTTAATTTCATTTCTGTTAGAGAAAAAAGATCGAGAAAAGTTTCTATGCCCACTATAAGTTCTTGAGTTAATGTCACCAAGAAAGGTAAAATAAAAGTCATGAGGTTAAAGCCTAGCAATTGTATAGTACGGTGATTTGTGATGAAATACGACTAATTTGCCATCAGCTCACATAACTTGGATAATGACTCGTGGCGAAAAACCTCCACAACTCCACGAGTCACAAACGAGCGCATTATTGATCATTCTGCTTACCACAAATATAACAAAACATCATAAATTTCGCGTTTTCTTCATCGTATCTTTTAACCATTGTATCAACCGCTTCCGCACAACAGGTTCAACCAAGCATTCCTTACATCCCTCTCATAGAACTCACACAAAGTATTTGATGGCTAAAAGTGTGTCTTAAAGCCACCACTCAGGGCACTCACTACCTTCCAACCCCAATAAATGGAAGTGCGGATCACTCGTCCCACTTTCGTGTCCCACTCCGTGTACCCCTCCAATCACGTGCCACCATTTCATAAATCTTTCCAAAAAATATAATTTTTAAAAGATAAAATAATGAAATGGTGGCACGTGATTGGAGGGG
>JBBYHQ010000017.1:556978-574869 GCA_038382645.1 Spergularia azorica
TTTTATCATTATTTGATAAATTTATAATAATTAGGATGCCTACGTATCTCGAAAGAATCAAAGCCCACGTAGTTCTTCGCTTACCTTACTTACCGTCGCTTGATTGTTTGATCGGTTCATTCTTAGACGTTCTCATCGGCGGTTGATGCTCCCGATTCCGATTTAGTATCCATTGTCATGAATGGACCATCTTCTTCGTCATCATCATCATCATCCTTCTTTCCTTGTCTTCTTTTTAATGCTTGATCCCAATCTTTTTTGCATACACATACTTTCACGGGTTCGGGAGCCAAGATTGATCGCTTTTCATCCAATACTCTTTTACCTGCACTAAAAGCGGACTCCGAAACAACTGTCGAAGCTGGAACTACAAGAACATCCTTTCCAATTTGGGTTAAAATCGGATATTGTTGGCTATGTTTACGGCACCATTTAAGAATGCTAAAATCACTATCATCTGTAGTATCATGGACAAGTGTTAAATAATCATTGACAAAAGATATAGTATTGTCTAAAATCTTTTTTTGTTTTTTAAAAATAATTTTATGATAATCACCAAATCTACTTGGTTTAGATTTAGATGACATGGAAGAAGAAGAACTAGCTTGTGCATCAGTACCACTACGTGTATCAGACAAATCATGTAATTTAGTAAGAATAGAAACACATTTGTTCACATAATTTTCTACATCATAGTCTTGTTCTAATGTTGAATAATACAATTCTAACATGTTTGTCAATCCCGCGGATTTAACACCGGGATCAAGAATACATGCAATGTCATATATAATAGGAAATTCAGTAAAATAATGCAACCATTTCGCATGCTTTAAAGAAACAACTTCCTTTAAACCATCGTAAATAGAACCATCAATATTAGACACAGCAAAAACTATTTTAATGCATTGTAAGATCGCCAAATGAACATTTGGTCCATATACTAGCGAAAAAAATTTTGTAGCATCATAATAAGATTTCAAGAGATCATAAATAGGTCCGGCAAGTTCCCAAGTAACATCATCAAGAAGTTGTGCATTTGGATCGGTAGAATGATACTCATTATACAAAGTAGTAATAACTTGTTTATACCTTATTGCAGCACCTAGCATGGTGTAGATAGAATTCCACCTTGTTGTTGTATCAAGACAAAATCTCTTTGCTGGCAATTGATATTCCTTGCACAATTGTTTGTATCTACGCTTTTTTGTGCCCGTTGCTCTAAGCCACTTAACAAATGTTCTAATAGGCTTTAAAATAGGAGAAATACGAGCAATTCCTTCTTGAGCGGACAAATTAATAATATGTGCACAACATCTAACATGTAAAAACATATCATCTAATAATAAAGTTGGAATATTACTCTTGATATGACCAATACAATTAATATTAGGCGTAGCATTATCAAATGAAATAGTAAACAACTAATCAGTCAATTTAAACTCATTACAAGTACCATGAATACGAGAATATATATATGTTATAGCCGGTATGCCACTCTTCCATAACATCAAAAGCAATAATAAGTTTTTGTAATTTATAATCATTATCAATCCAATGAGCGGTAATGCAATATAAGGCTTACCTTGTCTTGAAGTCCATGTATCACTAGTTAGGCAAACACGTCCATTAAATGAACGAAAAAATTCAATTAGCTCGCCTCTAGTTTTGTGATATTGTGTCATAGTATGACGCTTAAGAGTGTTCCTAGGCACCTTTCTATAAGCGGGTTGTAATGATAATCTATTAAACTCTTCATAATTAATACTTTCACCAAAACTAAAAGGCAATTCATCAAGACAAACAAAACTAGCCATATTATCAATCATTCGATCTCTATTATAATAGAAAGGGGTACCTCCACCGGGAGTCGGGGTCATATAACCTCCGATTTGTGTTTGACCACCACCATGGCTCGATTCACCTTCAATTTGTTTTTCGGGGTCGATTATGCCATGTACGCTTTGTAGGTGTCGAGCTTGAGTGTCGGTTCCGCTACCCGTTTTCCACTTTAATTCTACATTAACATTGCTGGCTTTGCAAATTCGACAAACAAGTTTGAAACATTTTACACCTCTTTTGTCATCTTCGGTGTAGACTTTATCAAAATGAGCCCAAACAAAACTTGTTTTGACACCACGTCGATTAACAATACCACCACCTTGTCCACCTACAATTAAAGAATAATGATATTAATTAAGTTGTAAATTTACATTAATTGAATAAATTAAAAATTAAATGAATTGAATAAATATGCAACTATATAAATTGAATTTTACCATCTTGTAAATCTATATCCATTCTTGGACGAGAACGAGGTGGTGTCATGGCCGATGATTCTTGTTGTGATGCATTACCTATACCTACAAATAAAATTATATCAATAAAAAGAAAAATTTACAAAATAACACTAATAATTATAAAAATAAATTATAAACATTAATTTACCTTGATTAATATCACCCAGAAGTGATTCTTCATATTCTCTCAACATTCTTCTTTGATCGGGAGTTAGATTATCCATTTCGGGTTAATATGATTTTTTGATAAGAATATTAAAATATTGAATACAAAATACAATAATTATCAATACTAATAATAATTATCAAAATAACAATAATAAAAGTACTAAATATTGTATACTTAGTTAATATAATACTTGTAGTAATATTTTTTAACTAAAATTGAAAACTTAATTAATACTTGAAAATTGTAATAATTTTTTTTAAGTAAATTTTAAAACTTGAATACTTGAGAGCTGTACAATTGTAGTAATTGAAGAAGAAATGTAGAATAGAGAGAGTGATTGTGTGGAAATTAGAGGTGGATATATTGGGTATTTATAGAAAATGTAAAGGTGGGGATAAAATTAAAAACAAAACAAAAAAACACAAAACAAAAAACAAAACAAAAATAATAAACTGCCGTTAGCAACCCAAACGGCTAGTTTTTATTTGGGTTTAAACCCAAACTAGCCGTTGGCTGGGGGCGGGCTAGGGCGAGCCGTTACTTGACCAGAGCTTGACCGTTACTTGATCAGGGCTTGACCGTTACTTGATCAGGGCTTGACCAGGGTTTTGACCGGGTTTGACCGGGTTTGACCAGGGCTAGTGCTTGAAAACTCGAGCACTAGCCCTGCCACTACCAAACCCGGGCTTAGCAGTGCCGGGCCAGTGCCGGGTCGGGCCGGGCATTTACCGTTACTTGACCAGTGCCGGGCCAGGGCGGGCCCGGGCTCCTAGTGCTGAATGGCCAGCTCTAGTTGTAACCAATCCCAACTTTCGGTTTTGTTTAACCAAGTTTTTTTATCTTTGATTGTTCTGAAAAGTTGATTGTGGATCATCAGATGAAAGCTTCAAAGGATCATCACTACCCAACCTAAGAACATGATACCTCGTACCCCCCTGGAGCGGCATCCGGAGATGCCCCATCCATTACCACCACTGCCGGAGGAGATTATCAACGCGCCGCCGCCGTCGCCTAATCGCCCATGGCAGTTCATAGCTTCATTCGGTATTACTCTACCTACATCTCTTTATTGGTTGTATAGAAAAAAAAAATTAAAACCATGCCATGAATTAACGGGAACAAATAGGCATAGGGTTGCATTACCAACCATCAGAGGCGCAAGATCTAAGTTTATACCATCAACAACATAATAGGCTTTTTAGGCCCTATGCGATTGGACTGCATTTTTCTGATCTGATTTTTTTTTATTTAAATTGAACTGATCTGATCTGATTTGATTTGAATAAACTTGATTTGATTTGATCTGAACTAAATTAATTGATAAATTAAACTAGAAATAGCCTAGATTCATTGATTGTTATTTGGATAATTCTGATCTGATTTGATTTGATTTGAATAAAACTGATCTGAATTGATTTGATTTGAATAAATCTGATCTAATTTGAAAACACTATTAAATAAGTTGAATCTCACAGGGCCTTAATCCTACACCAATGACACCCGAGGAGGAGAAGAGTGTAACACCCCGTAATTTTTAGGACTCTCATTTAATTAGGGTGTTACCCTTATGGTACCTATTTAAGGAATTAACTGCTATTTTTGGGACAAGTTTCCTTATTGGGTTAGTTAATGGGCAAATTACCTATTTATCCTTATTAATTCTCCTTCACCCTACTACCACTATTAATCTAATACTATATATTAAAACCTGAAACCAAGTCTTTCCTAGGATGACACTTGGCAAACATTAATTGGATAGAACATAAAAATAGCATTAAATACAATTATCGGTTAAAATATGGTGATAAATTATCATAGAGCAATATTGTATTAGTTAATTTATGGAAAATAATCATTATGGTAATTTATTAAAACAAAGATAAGCCAACATTTTTCTTATAAAACGAGTATAAACAATATAAATACATAGCCCGGGCTTGGCACGGGCATGCAAACTAGTAATAAAAACAAAACAGAAACTCTCCCCTACACTACCTCACGCACGCAGAACGCAGAAGAGAAAGAGAGAAGGAGAAAGAAAGAGAAAGAGAGAAGAAGAGAAAGAGGAGGAGCAGCGGCAGCCACGCCCACCACCGTGCCCACCGCCGTGCACCACCACCGTCAGCCACCACCACACCTTTCCCCCTTTCACCCACTTGGTCCTTGATCAAGTGTAGTAAGATTCTAACCCCCTTTTTCATCATAAACCTAATTAGGGCATTGTGAATTCATGTTTAATTGGTGATTTAAAGCATGAATATGATTGTAGTATTGTATGTAGTATTCTATTCATTGTTATTTGAAGTTCTAAGCATGATTTTATGAGGTTTTAAATTAGGATTTACAATTTTGGGTTTATGCATGCTTGATGATGATTTTGTGATTAGAATCGCATGAAATTTGAAGGGGTGGTTTGCTATGATTTGGGTAACATGTAGTATAAGTTTGGGAAGGTTTTATGATGGTTTGATTGAGTTAATTAGTCTCTATTCAGATCTGGTTTTGCCTTATTTTGGGTGTTATTGTTGAGATTTTAAGGGTTTTAATGATTGAAAACGTTGTTAGTATGTTTGTGGAGTTGTGGTGAAAGTTTGGTGCGAATTGGAGTTCGTTTGGTTATCTTATGATCATTATTGTTTGGGATTGTTATGATTGTATGTTGTGGGATGTGTGGTGTATGAGTTGTAAGTATGGTGTAGTTATTTGGGGATGTCTACCTTGTGATTTGTAGTAATCCTTGTATTCGGCATTTGTAGTAATCCTTGTATTCGGCATTTGTTTAGGTGATTTGTAGGGTCCTTGTCCATGCTAGGGACCTTATAAAGGCCCTAGATAATCACTAAGAAAGAATTACTCAAAAGGCAAATAATGTATACAATGTTCGTGACCTTTGGTTGCGCGTTTCGGATTCTGCGGTGAGCACGACTCGTGCACACTGTCCTGTACTCTTTTCGAGTTTTCTGTTGAAGGCACGACTCGTGCCGGGCTGTTTTTCGGCCTTTTGCTTGTTTTTACATGTTCAATCTGATTCTTATTAGCTACGCACCTTAAAGGTGCGTATCTTATTTCCTTTATGTTATTTAACTTCTTACTCAGCCAGTGCTGACGTTCTCTCTGTTTGGGTTTGTTCCCTACCCTATTTTTAGGGGCATACGTCATTCTCGATGGCGTAGTTGACAGGTCTTGAAGGTGATTGCTTGTCTGCTTGGATGTCGATTGCATGGCATGGGGATTTTAGAATAATTCGTCAAACATTTGGATTTTATGAACGAT
This sequence comes from Spergularia azorica, assembly GCA_038382645.1. NCBI lineage: Eukaryota > Viridiplantae > Streptophyta > Magnoliopsida > Caryophyllales > Caryophyllaceae > Spergularia > Spergularia azorica. The sequence continues at coordinate 562,718 of JBBYHQ010000017.1, forward strand.
TGTAATTTATTTCATTTGGTTTGATTTTGGATTTGTAAACTTAGCTACAAGCCTTCCGCTGACATTTGATGTTTTCTTTCAGAAGTTCGATTTAATAAGCCTTGTCGTTGACTTGGTGGTCAACGGCGGCATAACAGTCCTTTATTTTCTTATTTTATACTGTCGAAAATTTAGGGTTGTTACAGAGAGATTTGAGTGTTGTGCGAATTATTTGAAACATGCTAAAATGGAGTTCATATTGTCCAATACCTAAATGACACACCTAAATGACACTTTCGACAAACATGGCCTTTACATGCCCTATACTCGTCATAAGATTTACCGCACGGCGTGTGAATTTTACGACAGAATATGGGTGAATGGCTTGTCGAATTCATTAAAAAAGAAGCACATAAAAAACGTTATGTCAAAAAGTGGGTTAACAGTAATGAAAACGGTTTTACTGGTTTACCAATTTCCGATATCTATGTGATAGTTCGTTCTTACTTTAAGTATAAGTTCGGTATTAGACTACACCCGATTCTTAAGGTTGGGAGGAGACCAGGATCTTTTGAAGGAAATATTAATTGAATTTGATTATAGAACCAACAATACGTGTTTCATATGGTCGTATTTCAACCATTTGGTGGAAGTGCCGCTCCACCCTTTGTTAAGGGTGGAGGCAAAAGAGAATACCAAACAATACGTGTTGAAAGAGATAATCGTAGAATATGATTATCTAACAATGGATTTGGTTAACGCTCAATGGAATAATGAGGGTGGTTGCAGAGGTGAAAGACGTGGCATGGGGAGTGGCCAAGGGGGTGGTGCTCACCATCCTCATCAAAACGGGGTATTTTGGATATGGGGTATTTAAACTGGGACGGAGAGAGTAACTTAAGTATCGAAATCTCTGTACATCTAATGGTGAGTAGCGTCATTAATGATATGGAGACACTCAACGCAACAATCAATGGATCCAACTATATCACCGAAAGATGCCCAAACTTTAATTAGGAATATACAAAATTAAAAAATTACAAAAACAATATCGACTTCTAAAATATAACTATATGTATACTCCTAACTCGAATGAGTTTTGAGATTTAAAAACCACAAGTAGAAATAAAATCGGAAAATGCACGCGGTACCATGTACTTTAGGGGTTTGCACACGTTACCCCTATACTTTAACTTTGTGCAAGTGGTACCCCCGTACTTTAGGATGGTGCACGACATACCCTTTTTGCTAACTTATGTTATAACACCGTTATCTTTCCTCCTATTGAACGTTGATTTACTTACTAATTACCCAATAAAACTCGGCTTCTCATTGCTCTCTCGTACCCATCGTCGGAAATGGGAAGATCGAGCGGCCTGTTGCAGAAAACTGATAAAACCATAACCTCTGACCCGGCGGTAAATGTCGATTGCATATCTGAAAAAATTTGATACCTAAACCGAGTTTTGAGCTCATGTTTTCTTAACTTACGCCTCATCGTATAATTTATCTCATCGATACCAACCTTTCCTAAAACTAGTCTTATCTCTGAACAAAAACCTGAGTTCCTTGGATACCTTAGTTTCGAGGGTCTTAAGACGAGGGTGTGCCGTGACAGTTGGTGCTTTATCTGAATCGTACATACCATGTAATAAACTTATATCTAATTGTTTCCCCATATCTAACAAAAATGGGAGGAGAGACCTATGTTTTACATACTTTATTTTTTTTATTTTTTTTTAATAAGGTAAGAGAAGAAAGGCACTAGGGTCCCCTACTACCAGGGGGAACTTGCTAACCCTAAGTGCCATACAGAGGGGGGGAGGGATAAAGGAAAATACAAAACCGAGGTCGGTCCAATGACCAGTGGTTATTTGGGGTAAGAAAGGTGAATCCGGAGGCCCGAATTTTTAAGGGCACAAACCCGAGATCCACCAAGACCCAAACCTCCCACGGTAAAGAACAAAGCAACCACGGCCTGCAAGAACAACATCAAACATACAAACTGGAGTCACATCTTCCCTAATGTCACGGGACTACAAGGATAATAAGGTAACTCCGGCGGTGCCCAAAAAAGGGCTAGGGGTAAGTTCTACACACCCCAAAACCATGTAGCCTAAGACACTAAAAAGAAAACTGACCCAAGAACAACCAACAACGTTATAACACACAAGGGAGAAAAAACACCGATCAAAGAGGATTATCGGAGAAAAACAAGCAAGGTTCACGCATCCGCAGCCCTCTGCTCCTATACTATAAGTAATCAAGAAGAAAACAGCATGCATGCAACCCAGAGTCGGATGTGCACATACCATCACACCTTCATGCATGCAAGGGCCGACATCAGCCCAAACACCTCCAAGCCGCCACATGCACCAACTGAATGAAGGACCCAACTGGAGAAAGCTCCAGAGACAAACCAACCAAAGCCGAGCCACACAACATAGGAGTTGTGAAGATGCAAACCGCAGCCGTTCGCTTTATACTACAAGTAATCAAGAAGAAAACGACATGCACAAACTCCTTCAAGTTGTAATCTTCGGCAGTCAGCACCGATCCAAAAAGGAGTACTGACACATGCAAGGCGGAAAACAAAGACACCACTACACCACCAAACCGTCACAAGGGACAACAAACAACAACACCACCACTCCAGCTACCTAAAGTGAAAAAATCAAACACAATATACTGTTTAGTAAAACCGAAGGCCGAATTTGGAAGGAGCATCACAGCCAGCAACAACTCCATTCTGCCGCGAATACCAATCCAAACAATATAACAGACCAAAGAAAAGAAATTAATATCAGTAACAAATTAAATAAAAGCAACGAATCAATCAATTCCAAAGATTAAATAATCCTTAGATTGAAAGCACGCAAAGGCAAAGGCAATTAGAAAATTGCAAATCAAGGGCATAAGCCCATGCCACACAACATAAGACGTCGTGATGCATACATAGACAAACCAAGATCGTAAATCAAGGGCTGAGCCCATGCCACACAGTGTGAAACTGTGATGCATCAGAAAAATATAATAAGCCATCGATGCCAGAACATCAGTACGGAGACGAAAGGTTTCGGAAAAACCACATGCAAAAAGATCAAGCATGAAAAAGGGTCATCAGAATCTCAATTGAGGGCAATAAGCACCCAAAACCTAGAAAAGAGCAATAAAAGCCCCAATACCCTATTGGAAAATAAATTCTAAGAGGGCAAACCAAGCTAAGAAAGCAAGAGAATGATGATTAAGAGGTAGGATATTCAAGAAACCATTGAAAAAGGGAATGGATTCCCAGAGAATGGAAGGAGGAAGGCATGGAAGAGGGTTATTTTTTTTTCTTCTGTTAACAGAGAAGAAAAAGAGAGGAAAAGTCTAGAGAGAAGGAGGAGCTCCTCTCTCTAGAAAAATTTTAGGTATCAATTGTGTTTTACATACTTTATAGATGCAATGAAGTTAGGGAAACACAAATTCTCATAAAAGATGGTTCTCAATAAATTAAGAGACCGGAGTATATTACGATTTGACTCTTTTTACATTGCTTGTAACCATGATAATATTTGTTGTGATCATATTAACTTACTATTATAAATCACATTATCTATGATATTGGACGATCTCATCATATAAAATTAGCTAAAATTTATACCCTTTGCAAATCTTAGATTATTAAGTGTCCAGGTCTTTAACAAAAACGATTACCAAAAGTAGTATAACGGTCACTAATTACATAAACGGGTTCACGATGTAAATAACATGGTTGGTCTCTCAATAAATTATCGAGAGATGGTCTTTCAGAAGATTTACCGTTGGTAAAAAGCATAAAGTTTGGTACAAAATTTAACTAAATCAAGATATAAAACTGATGATCGATGAAAAGAAAGATGAAGTGCCCTGACCACCACCACCTTGACCTCCATCTCCAACTACGCCACTTTCTTGGCCAGCTTCCTCATCACCAAGGTCTAAAAACACAGTTTCATTTCCTTTGTAATTAGGCCCAAGACTTCGAACCCAACTCCTACAACGATCGTTTGAAATTTTCATGTTTGAATAATCAAATTCAATTAGTGTTTCCTTCTAAACATCCTTATTATATCATTCTTTCCTCCCAACCCTAAGAATCGGGTGTAGTTTAATTTCGACCATAAACTTGAAATAGGAACGAACCATCACATATATATCGGATATATGTAAACCAATAAAACCGTTCTCTTCACTTTGAACCCACTTTTCAACGTAACGTCTCTTACGTGCTTCTTGTTGAATGTATTCGACAAGCCATTCACCACATACTCTCTTGTAAAATTTACAAGTCGTGCGGTGAAACTTAGAACGAGTATTGATAAGATGCCCACAAGCCGTTAGATTTTCGACTTCGTAGTATCCCTGATACATTGATTTGAATGTCTCTGAACTAATATGAGAATTAATTTTATTAAGTCCTATCAAACAGAGTCTTAGTTGGATCCATTAAGCGTTGCATGTGTCACAGTGTCATTAATGACACTACGTAGAATTGAAATATGATGACCTTCGACGATAAGGCTTGTGGGCATCGGCTCAAAGGCCACCCATTTTTCCTTTACCATCATCCCCTTGGCCATCATCACCAAGGTCGAAAAACATAGGTTCGCTACTGTGGCGTTTGTGTTTATTAAGTCTGCCGTCAGAGTTTATGTCGTTTAGCCAATAATACGCTCCTCCATTCCAAATTCCCCCAAATTGATTTTTTTGCCCAAACCCTAAGAGAGAGATTGAGACTGTGTGTGTGAAGATGATTCCCCAAATTGATTTTTTCCCCAAACCCGAAAAGAGAGAGACTGTTGTGAATATTATAAGTCCCTGCCAAATTTAGTGGTCACGTATTGTTGATATATCGGGGAAGTTAGATTATGATTTAAGTGAGATGGTTGAAAGTGATAAAATCAATGGCTCAACTTGGAAAGAGGATATGGAACGATCAATTCAAATAATAATACTAAAAAAATATTACTTAAAATTTGTTGAAAATGTTATCGATCTTAAAATTTCACGAGGCAGTCTGTATAAATGCGGGGGAAGGGATTTGTTACAAAGAAAGAAACGTAGATTCAATTTCAAACTTTTCACTTTCGTCACTCTTATCCGCGATGCAACTCAATTGCTTCACCACTTTCGTCACTACACAATTTCGCATATTTTCCGTGAAGCTAATCAAGCGGCTGACTGGGTGGCTAAATGGGGTCTCAACATCCTACAGACTCAGGATATACCCCTGCCACCTCTCTACCATCTTTTTTGTATTTTGTCATGTGACATATTAGGTGATACCCTGGCTAGAAGGGTCACCTGATCTGGTATGTTTTTTACGTACATGTTTCTTAACTCTGTAAAAAAAAAAAAAAAAAAAAAAAAAGCGCAATACAAACCAAGGACACTACTGCAACCGATTGAACACAGACATTCTACCATCATCCAAAATCCACCAATTCTCAAAGACTAACACAGCACAACTCCACGTTGATTAACGGGTCAGTTCAGGTTTTATATTACAAGCACATATCTAGCATATAAACTTGGACCGGCCCGTAGCCACCTCTTGATATACTTGTCCGAGCCCAAAACACGTACACTTTTTGTCACGTATACTACAAGTCAACCATACAGCTTTGGTGCCGACTAGATCAAAGATCTTAATGAAGAAGGAAATGCAAACCGAGTAAACACCCACACATTTAACGCTTCATATCAATTATCTTGATTGATAGTTTGATACACAACACTTTTACATAAAACCCCACCTTTATTTATTTCCTTCCTACTCTTTACAAAATACAAACCAACCCATACCATATAAATATTTCTTCATCATTTACATTTTACAACCTCCAATTCCAACCAACAAAGAAATGGAGTTCTTCAAGAAAGCAAAGACAATCCGGCTAAGGAGCCAGCACAACAAGTATTTGGTGGCGGCCGAGAACGAAGAAACCGTAAAACAAAGCCGTAGTGGTTCCTCAAAGAACGCGCGTTGGTCTGTGGAGTTAGTAGACAACAAGCCAAATGTAATACGTTTAAGGAATATCCAGAGTTCAAAGTATTTACATTCGACTGACGACCCTTTCCTCCTAGGCATGACCGGGAGACGGGTCATGCAGGCATCCCCACGGCTCCGACTCGAGCCTACGGTCGAGTGGGAGCCGATCAAGGAAGGTTCACACGTAAAATTGAGGACAAGACGAGGTAATTTTTTAAGAGCTAACGGTGGAATACCACCGTGGAATAATTCCGTTACACATGACGTACCGTCTAGGAATTCTACACAAGATTGGATATTGTGGACCGTTGATGTGCTTGACGTTGTATATGAATCAACGGAGGAGATGAAACCCATGAAGGAGAGTACGGTGGAGAGTAATGTAGAGGATCACGGTGGTTTGTCTAGGACTTCTTCTATTGGGTCAACCATTTCTAAAGCGGATTATTACAAGGATTGTTATGAGGATGTATCTCCTACATCTGTTGGATCTGTGAAACCTACTTCTTCAGTTGATCAGGTTCGTTCATTTCTCTTGATCATATCATGATTAATATTTTGTACTTTATGCCTTAATTTACGTTCAATTATATAGTAGTACTTTTTAAAATTTGTGTGTTTTTGAAGTGTATGTCCACTAATAATTAATCAACTTTGATTATTGCTTGGTATAATTATTCATGAATCATGATGTTCCACTATGTTTGAGTTTGACGTGTGGACTTTTGTGCACTAGAAATCGAAATTGTATTGTTATGACTTGTGTAGTGGTAGCCCTGGTGGCTGGTGGGTGTTGATTTAATTTTTTCCCTAGAGTTTACGAAAAAAATGTATTCGAAAAATCGTATTGGTTGTAGGCTTGTAGCTAATGATATTTTTGTAACATCCGATGTAGATATAGAACATTCAAAAGTCTCTTATGAGTCATCTTAGAAAATGGAGCCGAGCTCTAGCCGGATGGTAAGGAAATCACGAAATGACGGCATATCTATTCGTAGCACTAAGAAATTCCACAAAAGTAATGAAATAGAAGTACTCCCTCCATTCACTTCCAAATAATTCACTTACGCGACATTTCAAAATCCATTTCGCTTTTTATAAGTTGATGATACTTGTAATTGAAGTAAAACAAATGGTTGGTTTAGTTTGGTACGACTAAAACAACAATGTTACTTCTGGTCAGGTTAAACAACAGAGTGGTCAAGATTTCTCAGTGGATAGTAACAATGCTAAACAAGAGAGCTCTGAGACTTCTTTGTCAAGGAACTCTTCTTCTGGTTCAACGACTTCGAAATCCGAGTACTATAAGGCGGATTATACCGAGAATGAGGTGGCGTCGTCTCCTGCTGCACCCAAGTCTGTTAGATCAGTAAGACGTCCTTCTGACGCTAAGGTGTGTTCTATAATTCTATTCTTCATACTAGATTCATGTTTTACGTCTTCCGTTGCGCTTTTTATGAGTCCCGACCTTAGTCATGAGGGGTAATGGACTAACGGAGAACTTTATCGCCTCATGTAATCCTACATAACTTATTAATTAAATTGGCTGTCGTCGGAAGATCGCACGTGAGAATTTGGTCAAAGTCCGACTTTGTCAAACCATAAGAGAAATTATGCAAAAGAGCAAGTTGAGTTCTTGCTCTGGCTGACTGGCTCAATAATTTTACTTTGAATTAAGAATTATGTAGTTGTATGGACTTATGGGTCACGCCAACAAGTTGCCATGAGCACTGGCCTGGCCAAACACCAATTATATAGGTATGTGTATAGACTAATTTGTTGGCGAATGCGACGTCACTACCATTAGTGATCAACAACAAATGAATCACTAATGTCTTATGTCGCATATTTCACGAGTCCAATAAACTTTATAGGTTTTTAGAAATCGGGACGTCTAAATTTGTTTGCCCAATTTCGATTTTGAAGGCTAGTGTTGAGTGTATGAAGAATGTGAAATTAGTACTATGATTTTAAGAGTGTTTTGATCATGTGCCAACAGGTTCACAATCAAAATTCAAAGACCAGCCTCAAGGAGTCGGAGAAACCAACGCGAGTGTCGTCCCAAGGCCACCATGTTCGCGACGAATCCCGGGTAATCCTTTCTCCTTCATACATTCAAACTCTGTCAATTTGGGGTAATTCAGATGTAGACTCTCTTTGCCATCTTCCCCCGGTCTTCTATTCAATATTTTATTTCGATTTTGCCTTCGCAAAAAACAAAAAAGAAAAAAAAAAAGGCAAATTCTCATCCTTTCTCTTTTCTTGTTGAACACAGCATTCTGCTTCCTTTAACAAACTCAAGTCCGTGTTAGATGGCCTAGAAGACCTGCTCGATGACGATGATGAACCGATAATAGAAACAGTGCACAAACCACATGCGTTAGAAGTTAAGATAGCAAAGCATACCCTCAAAGAACTTCTAGCTTTACGTTATGAAACTGTCTTAACCTGTGGAAAAGAAAAGAAGCTAGAGGAGGCTGTATATGTGCTCGTTGCTGATGCTAAGATGTCGGAGCGAGGCTATATTCCTAGGGAACTCGCAAATCTTCAAGACAAGCTTAAGTCGATGAAACAGGACTATGACTCAGCCAATCAAGACGTGGAGGGGTACACTACATTTTCATCAACGAGATCAGAGACTAAGGCCGGTCTTAAGAAGGACGCAACTAAGGCTCATGAGTTGGAGACCTTAGAGGTTGAGTTGACCGACGTGCTTGAGACTGCAAGAGCCAAGAGAGAAGAGCTCCTGAAACAACTTGAGGAAGTGGAAATTACCATCAGGGAAACGGAAAAAGCACAGGCGGATAATGCACAGGAGATTGACGAGCTTGTGTCGAGAATAGGGCAGAAGAGCGAGACTCTTCGGGAGATGGAAAGGGAGGAGAAATCATGGCAAGCAAGGAAGTCCGAGGCTGAGAGGAAGTTGGAGAAAGTGGAGGAAGATTGGGTTCAAATGCAGAGTTTGTTTCTAGATGTTTGATTGGGAAACCTATTCTCTTTTATTACCTGTAAAAACAGAGGAACCACCCCCAAAAAACCAAAAAAAAAAAAAAAAAAGAAAAAAAAAACACAGATAGACCTTAATGTGGCGTGATCATACTAATGTATTTTTTAATTATTTTGTTAAATTTGTGCATCTAATTTTGGTTTAGTACCAATAATTTTGGGTCATTTGTTAGTATCTACTTTTAAGAGACTAAAACTATTTACCCGTGAGTTATGTATATGATCAGACCAATGTATAGTATTTCATTATTTGTTGAATTTCTACGTCTAGTTTTGGTTTAGCACAAATAATTCTGGATCAATTGTTGGTATCTTTTTTTTTAAGAGATCAACGGTGAGCTATGTATATGACTACTACTAATATTCTTACATGTTAAAACCTCATCTGAGCTGCCCCGGACAACCGTCAACCACTCCATTTGCCATCACAGCCCCCACTCAACGCAACCAGTATCGATAAGCGCCACTCAAATCAGTCCTAATCCACCTTTTTCAAGGGAAAACACCTTAATAACTCTATAATCATGAGTAATTCATGAAACTATGTCCTAACAGCAATCAAATAATGAAATGGAACAATGTATCTGAAAATGTCATATAATTATGGAGATCTATATCATTCAGTCAGCGAAGAATCTGCACCAAGTTGAACCCACCAAAACTTTGATATCCATCCACAAATACATCAAACAATCCGAAGTACAGAATCATATACTATATCAAAGTCGTTCAATGATCAATACTAACCTAATGGCTAATACCTACACATAGCTGGATCATTCATCATCGGGGTTTCTGGAGGTGCTTACTGATCAAACTAAAGAAGACTAGAGAGGAGCCCCCCAAAAAACGCTTTATACTGATCTAGTTCTATTTGGAATTTACAAAATACAGCAAAATGTAAGTACACAAGAAGACCAGAATAGAGAAGCTTCTGCAAAAGCATGAGATAAGTAACCTTTAAAGAAGTTATCCACTTAAAATTTTTGAATTGACAGCAACATTAGCTGGACTAGACTGGAAAACTCTTAGCCTTCTTCCCACTCCACATCGTCATCATCATCCTCTTCTTCTGCTGGAGCTTCGGGTTGAGCATTCAAATCATTCACCTTGTAACCTTCCCCAGCATTTCCTGAAAATTCATTCATGAGAACATGAGAACAACAATGCCTAAAGCAGTGGCACTACAAGAATGAATATAGACTTTACTACTACAAAACAAGACAAGGATATAACAGGTTAACCCCCCCCCCCCAAAAAAAAAGAAAAGGAGAGAAAAGGTGAACCCCCCCCCCCCCAAAAAAAAAAAAAAAAAGGTAGAGTGAACGACATTGAAGGCTGACATGCATGTTCAACAGAAACACAGGGCATGAACAAAGGTAATTAAGCTTTATGAGAGTTTGTTTCTTCTACTGTTTACTTTTAAGCGACAAACTAGCCTCTTCCCACAGCCAACTCTTACAAGGCAATCTTATCATATCAGCTATGACTGGTAATACTTCCCCCCATGCAGCACGATCAGGCAAATTCCACCTTAGTTTATCCCAGAAAAACAGTAGAGTGAACGACATGTAAGGCTGACATGCATTGTTCAACAGATATACAATCTTATCATATCGGCTAAAACTGGTGATACTCCCTCGGCCCAGCAAGATAGGGCTATTGAATGGCCAGTTGCTGTACTTGAGAGGCAAAAAGAACACTTATAGGAGGGGTAAAAGGGAAAACATATGAAGGACGGTCTTCCTGCATCAATAGCCAGGAAACAAAGCTTTTGGACGAATTAGAACGTCAAAGAACTTCTATGTCCCCGTATCACTATATTAAGCTCAGGACGGAGCAAGATAAGAGGACTAACTACATCTTTTGAAGGAATAACACAAGATGATGTGTAGTTTGCACTTCACAGAGAAAGATATGCCATCTCAGATTGATTGAGCAAATTGCAACTACCTGAAGGAACAGCTTCTTCCCATTCTTCCTCATCTTCTACGTCGTTCTCACGTTTTGATTTCTCGCCAAGTCGACGATCTGAAGATGTGTTTTGGTCAGAAATCTGTGAATTGGCCAACTGCTGCTGCTTTGCCTCTTCTTCTTGTTGCCGTTTCCAAATAGCATCATAATATGCTTTGAGGTACTCATTCTACAATAACATTTATCCAAGCCAAAGATGAGGATAATACTCTCCAAAAGCTTTTATACAACCATTTCTGATTAAACATCAGCAAGATCAAACCTGGTAGTTATTCTCTTCCTCTCCAACAGTTAACTTCTTGTCATCTGGCAAATCAGAAGGCACGGAGCTGCCATCCATCTTAGCCTCGCTCTTGAACTCGCCACGTTGTTCGTTTGTTAGTTTCATACCTTGTCTGATCATCCAAGGTGGCAGAACTTTCATGGGTGCAGTTGTCACGTCAGATTTCGAGTCTTCCTTATCTTCCATTCCAGTAATAGCAACTTCTACCTGTCAAATGAGTTAAGATTTAAATAAGCACACAGAAATTGTAATGCATGATCAGCACCTTCTTTTAACTAAGAAACAATATAGGAACCAAAACAGTGTTGCGTAATTCAAGACATCTGCGACAAGCAGAACCATCCCATGCATCAATAATTACATTAAGAACAGGACTATTTATCAAGAAAAAGTTCCCCCACCACGGATGTGATACATCAACAAGAACAACCAACAATGCTCCAGCTCATTCGAAGTAGTAAATTACCTTTGTATCACCCATGTAAGGCGCTGATGTCCCACCTTGAGATAACCTAGAGTGATCATCCTGCCCAACCAATCCACGCGCTACAGCACTAGCTCTAGCCTCCCAAGCCTGCAGATTTCCGTATTCCGGAACTCGCAAATCTTTAACTCTATTAATTTGCTCAACCAAAGGCTTGAGTTGTTCCTGTAATTAACTCCATTCAGTCATCCTCAGAAAAAAGTATAGCAATACTGGAACGAAAAGACTTTATTGATTGCCACAATCTGAGCACTTCGGATTCTAGATACAATACCAAAAAGAACACTAACGAGCAAAAATAACGTGGCACTAAAAGCTCTCTGATTGCACTTTAAAAGTTCACAAACCTCCATTTTCTGAAGCATTTCTTTTAGCTTTTCACGACGTCGCCTTCTGGCATTATCATCAGC
>JBBYHQ010000017.1:608715-625065 GCA_038382645.1 Spergularia azorica
TAATCCACCACATTATGAAAGTTGATGCGTCAGTAACATCACTTTTGAAAGGGATCAAAAGATCACTGCCCATCAATGATCTCTCCACCAGTTGAAAGAGCTTCTGACTTTATACTTTTCATTTACCTTTTAACCATCTTTATTAGATACCCTAGAGCAAGCTCTTTTTTTCTTTTCTTTTCATCTTTAGGGGTTTCATGTATATGACCATTTCATCCTGTCCTGCGACTTTCGGGTTTGGTGGTGGTTATTATCATCACAAAGCACTCCATGGGTTGATCATTTATATTCCTTCTTATGTCCTCTCTGCCAAAGTTTGGGTCCATCTCCACTGAATACTGTAGAAGCTTAACCTGTGTATGTGTCTACATCGAGTGAAAAGTGAAATCGACTCGCATTTTTCTGGTGGACTCTGATCACGCTGTGGCCTTTGACATATATCTTCCAGTGAAGCCACTAAAGCATTGGGAGCTCATTGTCACACACAAGATTGGGGGGTTGGTGACTTGGTGGTGGTGTGTGTGTTTGGCTAATAACTTTTTGATGAGCTTTTAGTTTATTATGATTGAGTCATACGTTTGATCACCTGAAACCTTTAACTCTGTGTTCAGTAAAATAGGATTTTAAGGTACAGGTTTAAAGTGAAGATTGTTTCCTAGAAATTATCTATGCCAACATCCTCTTTCATAAACCGTTAAGTGTTTTTTTTTTTTCTAAACTATTAAATGACCCAGCTTTTCGAGTTTGGTATTTTTAAGTCATTGCAACTACCGTAATATACTAATCAAAGTAACTACCATAAGAAGTCGTCTACGAAGACCTGATTTGCAGGCGTATACAAATTGCTTCGCTTTCGTAGTGTTACAACGGGAATGAACTTTCTTTTTAGCATTTTTAACCCACTTTTCGGTTGGGGACCTTGGATTAGTTTGTGTCTATGTGGTGAGAAACTGAGAACTCAAGTAGATAGCCAAAGATCTGAATTTCTACTAAAGGAAGGTTTTTGCTTCAGTTCATAATAAATGACGGGCCTCAGCCTCACTAAACATGGCCTAAAGTTCAACACATAAATGTTTCTGCTGCATATTTTCTAGCCAATTTTAGATGGATTTCCTAAGCTTTTCCCCACTTAGTATGCAAGAAGGCTTTGAAAACTTGGTTCTTTCGTATACTGGCTGCATATTTTTACCACCACCTTTATACATGAACAACCAGGGTAGTAATTTTCCTGATACGACTGCCTCGTCTGAGAATGATCCTCTTACGGTTTACTGACTCTGCCAGTTTTCTTGAGATGGAGGCGAGGGGTCAAGTTTCTAGTTAAGGGTTTTGATATTGAAAGCATCATTTTCAGGGTCCCAGTTTCCATTAGGCCATACTTAGTAACTGTAAAGAACAGAGTTCATGACATGATGTGTGAGACGTTTTGCAAAAACAGCTACTGTGTTATTCTTGGAATTTGACAGTAACAGTTGTGCGAAATTGGTAATCAGTGATCAAAAGCTTATAGGTGCTCCTGACTGTGTAGTCTGTGGGTCATTACTCTCTTGATCAAGACATTTACCTAATTAATCAGGCTGAGATTTGAGACACACAGCTGTAATGGCTTTCGACACCCTTGACACTCCTATCTTACTCGAAATTCTAAGTTCTCACCTCTCATATGCACGAAGATCGTACCTTAGACAAGTAGCCGTACTTACAACCAATTGCCCCAATTTTAGTCTAACCTATTGTTATACGTCAAAACAAGGAAACGACTAGTCGAGTACCGAGATTTTGAGAAACCTTTCTAGCATCTGTAGACAGAGAAACTGATCAGCTTTTTAGCCAGTGTACTCTTTCCTGTCATAATGTGTGTGCATAAACATGAATATGCCCAAATGTAAAAGGGCAGTGTCCTTGGCTTGTAAGAGCGTAGCTTTGCCAAAGTAGTGGAGATGAATCTATTGTGGCTTTTAAAAGGCACAGAAAGGAGAAAGGAGGGTCATAAAGAGATAAAAAGAGAACCCAAAGACAAATGGGTGAAAAGCTAAAATGGGAAACAAGATTGGCTTTCAATGGTGAGGTTTAGTGATGAGCCTTTTTTTTTTTTTTTAGGTGGGTGACAATGCCACGTGACTTGGCCACCACCGTTGATGGCTTCATTGGCTTCATACTAACGCTAACTGCCCAAAGTAACTGCCAACTCCAACCCACCATACCCTAAATAAGACCTCCATTAATCAACATAGTATAACATATGGTATCATATTATTCATGAAGGCCTCATTTTTGGTATGATAGATGCTCTATTTTTGTATGCTGGGTTCCCTCTTTGTTCTCTCATCTGTTGACTCATTTAGATACGATTCTTTCGAACCGGTAAATTGTTTATCCTTTTAACAAGATTTGGCGAGAAAAGAACGCACTGCTTTGATTATTTTGCAAAAGAATTTGGCATTTCTGTAACTATTTATTTGCATCTTCATTTGCTTCACTATATTTTGTACTAAATGAATTTTTATTGTGAAAAAACAGAATCGAAAAACACGAATCGTAAAGATATTTACTCTAGTCTCATAGTGAGAAATGGTTTTGTCTCATTCTGAGTATGAAGTTCTTGATTTCATGTAAGTTGGGTTCTGTGGACCTAATTAATTTCTTATGAATACCCATATACTAGTACTAATAATAAGAAACAATATTTCATCAAAGAAGAAATGAAAGTACCTACTCCAATAATATAGCCACAAAGATAAAGTAGTATAACATTTTTATGATTAGGTCATTTGAAAAAAAAGTGTGGCATCTATTGGTTAGTTGTTTAGTCCACTAGCCCTTTTCCCCTTTTCCTTGTTCTCAAATGTTAGTGGTGAATTTCTAAAACTACTATTTCTTCTCAACCTCTCCTACATTCTATTTTGCTATTGGTGGGGTGCCCCACTAGAGTAGTACTACCCCTAATAGTAGTATACACTATACTCTATACACCTCCATTCATTAATGCCCTTCTAAAAATTCTAATGCTAGTGGTTCAATCCTTTTCCTTGTAAAATTCTAATGCTAGTGGTTCAATCCCTTTCCTTCTTTATTTTCATTCTTGGCATTTAGCCTACTTAGAACTTGTACTAACCCTTTTTAATAACCTCTACATGCTAGCATAAGCCAATGTAACTTTTATATTTGGTCCTATATGGGTATCTTTAGGAGCCAAAAAAACAACATAATAGCCCCCACTTCACCCACATTACATAGTACTTCTTGATATCAAAGTTTTTGAGCATTATTAAGAGGGTGGGAGGGTTGGAAGGTGGGGAAATAGATGGATAAGGAAACAGCCACCCAAGATGATCAAAACCCGCCTACGAAGCCCGAACAATCTCCCCGGAAACAACCGGGGAGCGTTGTTGTCGGTGGCGACAGACTGAAAAGAGATGAATGGAGTGAAGGGGCAGTGACAACTTTGCTTGAAGCTTACGAGTCAAAGTGGATTCTCAGGAACAGAGCAAAGCTTAAGGGCCAAGACTGGGAGGATGTTGCAAAGTTTGTTTCTTGTCGTGGAAACAACTCCAAGTCACCTAAGACTCAAACTCAATGCAAGAACAAGATTGAGTCTATGAAGAAGAGGTACAGGTCCGAGTCTGCTGCTGCTGACACGTCGTCTTGGCCTCTTTTTTCGCGGCTTGATCAACTCCTACGTGGCACTGGGGTTGGCAGTCATCAGGTGTCACTGCCAGCTCAGCCCCCAGAGTTAAAAGCTTCTCCTCTGTCACCTCATCCTCCTCTTCAGCCACCTCATCCTCATCCTCCTCCTCCTCAGCCACCTCATCTTCATCCTCCTCCTCAGCCACCTCATCCTGCACCGGTGTTGGAGTTGTCCCCCGTGGCAAAGCCGCCTCTGCCACCCCAGCCGCCTTCTGTTGAAGTGGCAGAAAATAACTCCCAGGAGTCTGATGATGTGGATCCCATGGTTAACAAGGTCAGTGGAATTTTTTTTCTTTTTATTTTTCTTAAAATTATATACTCCAGGAAAGACAGTGGACTTTGATTATAATCATATGACTGACTTTATTCTTATTAAATTCTTTCTCATAATAATTGAAATAGCTGCCCTTTCAGTCTCATGATAAAGACTTGCCACCCACCATTTGCTCATAATTTTGTACCAAAGAGAGGTGCATGAAAAGGATGTTTCTTTTGTAAAAGATGGCTCACATTTTGTTTTACTACTAGGTTGATACATTTATGTTGCATACCATAATGCTATTATGTTTGCATAGCATAATGCACCTTCTTTGAGACTCCTTGTGACTTGTGAGATGAATTTCATCTCATTTTCATGTTTGGTCTATTTGTGATTGCAACTTGAGTCCTGATGCACATAGAACCTAGTCATGGAGTAATTGAGCACGTTCTACGGTTGATCGTCCTATAATCGCCTTTTCTTTTTTGACGGAGATAGTATTAGAATCGTTATCATCTTCGTTGTTTCATTAAGTGCCGGCTTCTAATGGGGCTCTCGCTTTAAACGGGATAAGATAATTGATTTCCTGTAGACTGAATTCTATATTAATCATCACTGCCCAACATTTCATCGACTTGCATTTTGGAATTTGGACGGCTTCTTAGGCAATTGAAAACTTCTGAATTCTTGCATATGTTATATTCCCAGTGCTAGTAATATGTTCGTATAGGCTTTTGCGTCTCATCATGGATCGCCCCCTCGCCGATGGCTAAGGTGGCGGTTGGGGAACAAATGTGTTAAGGCTTATGCCTTGAAAACACACAGGGATGTCACAAGTATGGGCACCAAAACTTATTGTTATCATGTCACACAAACAATGTGGGATGGCTAAATAAACAAATCATGAGTTTATTTGATGATTTCAAGTTTCTTAATATGTATCTGATGCTGATTTATAACGTAATCGAACTTGTGAAATGTCGCATTTTCTGTTGGGTTTCTTCTACTGATTGACTGATCATGTGTAACAGGAAAATGATGTAGTGGCACCAAATTTGTCAGACCAAGTCTCAGACAAGAACAACCATGATAATCACCACCTAGAAACAGACAGCAGCACTCCTGCACTGTATAGCAATGACAGGGACGGGCTACATCCAAACAGGATGAACAAGAGGAAGAGGAAAAGGCGAAGGCGAGATGAGAGCAGTAGCTGGGAGGATGTGGCGGAGAGCATCAGATGGCTGGCAGACGCGGTGGTGCGGTCAGAGCAATCGAGGATGGACACCATGAGGGAACTAGAGAGGATGAGAGTGGAAGCAGAAGCTAAGAGAGGAGAAATGGATCTCAAAAGAACAGAGATCATTGCAAATACCCAGTTGGAAATTGCCAGGCTTTTTGCTTCTGCAGCTGGTAAAAATGTTGATTCTTCTTTGAGAATTGGAAGAAGTTGATAATAACTTGCTTAATTATGGTGTTAGTGGTTGGTTAGACATGGTTATAATGTAAGCAAATTGTGAAGGCTTAGGGGGTTCCAAATATAAGAGAAGCTCACCATTATTATTTATCATAACAATTAGAAGAATAATGGATATATATTTAACCTGATTGTTGGTAATTCACATCCCTACTTCTTTCCCCCATTACGTTTCCTTCTTGATTCTCCCCAAATCTTTTTTCATGTCATGCATCGTCGTCGTCGAAAAACCCAACATTAAATTGTTGGCTGCCTTGTTAGTTTAGACGGAATAATGATTCTTACACTCTCGGAACTAATTTTACTCTCCTTCATGTGAGTCACAGTTTCCAATGCTTGGAGTAGTGTGAAAATCAACCATGTGAGAATAAAAATCACCACCCTATTAGTACATCCGATATTTAAACAGTTAACATTAGGTAATACACATGTATAAATACATAAAACAACTCGGAGACATACAACAAAATGATACACATAAGATGAGCTTCATGAAATAAAAAGTTGTCAGCTATAAACTACTCCATAATAACCTATTGATCCTTAGATAACGTTGTTAAAATTATTAATCTTGTTTGTTCAATCATTCACACCAAAATTAATTATGGAAAACTAAACCGATTAACAAAGAGACAGCTCGTGTCCTCGATCCAAAGTTCCAAACTACTCATGAACACTCAGTTTGACTAGAAATTGTAAGTTCAAGCCTTAAAGACACAATATATGAAGATAATTTTATCATTATATACTGCTACATAATCTTATCCAACTCGAATCTGATAATGATGCCGAACATTTGTACAGGAAACACATTTGAATGCTTAAACCCCAGTTATCCCCTCTGCAAAGGAAAAACGTTATCCATTTCATCTTCCTCCATACTCAACTTTCTTCAATCTCTCTCCTACCTGCTAAAGAGTAAAGAAGAAGCTCAATGCAAACAGTAGCAGCACCTCGCAGCATCATCAGCTCAGCTGCACCTTCAGCTTTCTCTCTCCATGCTTCTTTTTCTTATAAACCCACCTTCTTCAATTTACCCGCTTCCCAAAATTTACCCTCTTCTCTTACAATTCCTACATTTTCACCCCCTAAAAAGTTACTCTGCAAACCCCCTTTTGGCAAACATATCCGAGAAGATTATCTTGTGGTAACTTTTTTTTAAAGACTGCCCATTTGTTGAATTTGATGAAATTTGACATTATTAGTAGTTGGGTTTTTGTAATTTTTGTGTCTTGTTGGTTACTTTGTTGTTGACGGTATCCATATGACGGTTCATGTTAGCCGACCCGAAATCATTTTGGGACTAAGGCTTTGTTGTTGTTGTTTGTGATGGAATTTCAGCATGCTGTTAGTTGTTAGTTTGTTACTGCCTAAATTACTAAATTACCCTGGTTTTGAATTCTTTGTTGTGTTGATTTCCTAATGAAAGGGGGGATTATTTTAGCATTGAAAGATTCTGTCTTTTGTGTTTTTGTCAATTTTGCAGAATATGAATGATTAGGGATATTGTGTCTAGGTTTTGCCCTTGTTTAAAGGACTTCCAATCTTATATGCATGTCAACCAAGCTTTTGTCTTCTTTCGACATATATGACATACTCGAGACGGTTACCTATGGCGATTCATGTTAGCCGACCCCAAATCATTTTGAGAATGAGACTTGGTTGTTGTTGTTGTTGTTGTTGTTGTTGTTGAGCTTTTGTTTCTGGAGAATTAGATACTGGGAAACAAAGATTGTGTCTTTGTGTTTTGCTAATTGGATAGTTGTTGCCAGATTAATGAAAATTTGATTGGGTGAATTTTGGTATGTGGGTTGCAGAAAAAGTTATCAGCTGATGAAATTCAAGAGCTTGTGAGGGGGGAGAGAGATGTGCCCGTCATCATCGATTTTTATGCGACTTGGTGTGGCCCTTGTATCTTGATGGCTCAAGAGCTTGAAATGGTGAGGTTTTGTTCTTTTTACCAATGTGATTTTACTTGTTTTTGTTGAAGTTTAGTTTGCATGTTGTAACAATTTTATGCCTGGTAATCAAACTGTAGGCTTCAACATTTCTCTTGGCATGTCATCAGCTTGGTAATCAGTTGTAGACTTTGTTTGTGACATTGAATGTTCATGACTTGTTTCCTTGATCACCATTCAGTAGATTATTAACTTGTGGCATTCGAAAATTGGTCCCCGTTGATTGATCTTCGATAGGAGAACATCGTTCAGTTGACTACTGCTATTAAGCAAGTGCATGATCAACTCTTCAAGTGCTTTTCTTAATGTTTAGTTCTCTCACCATTTTCATGTCTTACCATTCACATAAAAATTCAAGAAGAGCAAGTCACCTGGTTTGGTTAGTAATCTAAAACATATTCATGTCATACCATTCACATCTATCTCATCTAATATGTAAGATAATATCTAAAATCTGACACTAAATGTATAAACCTTGAAGCACGCTCCGAGGTGGACACTTGGCACTATAACTAAAGAAGAAGTGCATTTAGCTACACTAAGAAGAAGTGTCTTACAGAGGAACTAACCCTTATTGAGTAGTTTCCAAAAAGGTTACTCCATGAATGATAAAGTTTTGAGAAGATTTGTCTGCTTTAAAAAAATGGTCAAAATTGGCTGAAACCAAAGCATATATTATCCTCGGTTTTTGCCCCAAAATGGTCCCGAAATAAAAACGGCTCAAATTTTTGTGGAAGCTTCTTGGGGTCAAATGATAGGGTTTAGAAGAATATTAGAGCCAAACACATGGTAGTTTCCAAAATCGGTAAAAATAGCATGATAGCCTCAAAAGTGATGTGTGCTGAAAGGGCTTAACGAACTTCCCAAACATAAGAACCGGCCCTCAAATGCAACAAGGGTACTCTAATGTTGTGTAGAGTAAAGTTTTGAGAACATTTGGCTACTTTAGAAAAGGTGGTCAATATTGGCCGATTCCGAAGTATACAATCCACCGTTTTTTAGCCCAAAATGGCCCCGAAACAAAAACAGCTCAAAATTTTTTAGGGAGCCTCCAGGCAATATTTTATGGGTTGAGCAAAATATTAGAGCTAAATACCTATAATAGGTACCCCAAAACAGTCAGATGCACACGCTAACCTAAAAGGGTAACATGAGGTGAAGGGCCATGAAAAAGATCCCCAAAGAGGGGAATAGGCCCTCAAATCCATCAAGGGAACTCCCAAGTATTCTATGATAATGTTTCGAGAACGTTTAGGTACTTAACAAAAAATGGCCAAAAATGCAGAAATAGGACAAAGGCTATAATCTGGCCCAAATGGTGCCGAAACAAAAACAACTCAAATATTTGTGGAAGTCCTTACGAGTCATATCATGGGTTTTAACAAAATATTGGAGCGCCTATGGTAGGTGTAACAACGACAAAATATGCACTCTTGTTTTAGGGTCTGAGTCGGTGTGACGTGTGCCAAAAAGACTTTAAGAACATACCTAACAGAGGAACCAGCCCTCATATCCAAGAAGGATACCCCATGGTTGGCTATGGTAAAATTATGATAACATTTGGCTACTTCTAAAAAATGGTCAAATTTGGCCAAAACTGAAGTGTATAATCCACGTTTTTCGGCGAAAAATGGCCTTGGAGCAAAAACAGCCCAAAATTTTGTGGGAGCCCCTACAGGTCATATTATGGGCTGTTGTGAAATTCAGGAGGGAAAATCGTATGGTAGGTCAAAAAATCGGCACATATTGCACACTAGCTTTGGCGCATGATGTGTGCTCGATAGCGCTTAAAGAACTTCCTTAAGAGAGGAACTATTCCTCGTATTCAACAAGGGTACTCCGTGGTTGGCCATGGTAAAGTTTTGGAAACATTTGGGTACTTCTAAATAAGTGATCAAAATTGGCAAAAACTGAAGTATATTATCCACGTTTTTAGGCCGAAAATGACCCCGGAGCAAAAACGGCTCAAAATTTTATGGAAGCCCCTACGTGTCATATTATGAATTTCAGCAGAATATTGGAGCGAAAAAGGTATGATAGGTTTAAAAATCGGTAGAAATTGCACACTAGCCTAAGGGCGTGCGGAAAGTGCTTAAAGAACTTTTAAATAACTTTCTCAACATAGGAACATGAGGTCTTGACCATGGTAACGTTTTGAAAACATTTGGCTACTTTTAAATAAGTTGTCAAAATTGGCCAATATATACTCCATGTTATTTCGCCGAAAAAACATCCTTGGGGCAATGACAACTCAGTTTTTCCTGGAATCCCCTACGGGTCATATTATGTGTTTTAGCAGAATATTGGAGCAAAAAACCTATGCTAGGTGCAAAAATCGACAAAAGCCGCACACTAGCCTTAACGCTTGACGCGTGTGCGGAAAAGGCTTAAATAACTTACCTAACAGAGGAACCATCCCTCATATTGGTACTCCATGGCTGGGCATGATAAAGTTTTGAGAACATTTGGCACCCTTAATTCGCTCCTTAAAAAGCATGCCGAAAAGTGATAGGAAGATTGGTCTTGAATGGAAGGAGTGGTATGATATCAAAATAAGTAAATTATGATTGGTGACGGAAAAATAGGATTGGAATCACGGGTGGGGAAGTGAAAATATTATTAAGTGAATGATGATAACTGAGATTGACTGCTTGAGTGGTAAGAAATATACATACATTGCCCAGGTGTGAACCGGGGCCGGGGCCCCAAACTAGTAAAATTTCTTGAGAGAAGCAACTGCTTTTGAGGTTTGTCTAGTTTGGTTAGCAATCTGAAACCTTTTAGGTCTTACTATTCAAGTTTGAGTGGGATAGACTCAAGGCACTTGACGTTCGAAACGAAGAGATGAGAAGTTTCTTTATCATGTCAAATTTTGAAATGAGTTATATCTAACTTTCAACAGGTAGGTGTGGGAGAAAATTGGACCTAGTAGAGGCTTAGCCCCAAGCCTGTGTAGCTCTTCTAAATGCCTGCTTCTTCCCGTCGCACACTCGCACAATGCCATCTTCCTGTCGTTATCAATTGCTTGCTATGCCCCCTTTTCAAGAATATTAAGGCAACAGTTACATTAGTGAGTATTCCTAGCTACTGATTGTTTAGCATCGGTACACTAGTCTAGCTTTAAATTATCTAAGAGCTTACCGTTACCTTTCGAAGTCCTTTATCTTAAGTGATCGTCTTTTGACTGTAATGCACTTTCTATTATTGATTCCTTTCCTATTATATGACATCTCAAGAAGTTGTTTCTTGAAGAGTTCCTTTTTTCTTTAACATTTTCTTTAAAAGTTTTCATTCTGTCTATTCAATAGCAAATATTTGGTTTCAGCTGGCTGTGGAGTACGAGAAGAATGCAATAATTGTAAAAGTTGACACAGACGATGAGTATGAATTTGCTCGTGACATGCAGGTAATTGATCTTAATGAGAACACTTCATGAAATTGCTCATGGAGTCCAGGCTGTCTCTTCTTGCTTGCAATGTATAATTGAAAGTAATTTGAAAAAGTAAATAGGAAAAGGGGAATGCAGCTTGTCGTGGTTGGATTCTGTTGTTTAATGTTCCAAATTTTCCAAGTTATCAAAAGTCAATATCAATGCCAAGTAAATACGATAACGTGGGACTAAAATGACGGATTAAACATTCTGTTATTAGATCTGAGCAATTGCGTCCAAATGTATATGAAAGATATACTTGGGAAGTGTGAAAAGCTATCCTACTGTTGATTTATGGAATTTGAGTGCTTTCTTAGGTATCTGGACTGTTCTCTAGTCTCTGTCATACTAAATTAAGCAAACCTGGGAAATTCTAGCTGGTGTTACCACTTCTTCAGTTTGGCGTGCTGTTGCGCTTTCTAACTGAAGCTTTCTTCATAACTATTTGTTCCTAGGTGAATCCTCAAATCTTTTCAGAAATCAACTGTTTCTTCTGTAGCCCCTGCAACAATGAATTTGGAACTCCTTAACCTAACTCTATCTTTTGTGTTGCATTACCATTTCTATGTTCTCAATCTTCTCATGGATGATGGTTTACGAGGATCACAAGAAATGCGTAGCTAATGAAAACAATAAGAAGATCAAAATTCGAGTTCAATATCCTAGTGGCTTCTCAATTAGAATCCAGAATATGCCAATCCTCTGTTATATGCATAAAGTGGTACATCTGTACATAACATCCGCATTGCAGCCTTGAAACTGGATAGAGGCTTTATCGTGTAAGATTTAGAATCAGATTAAAAACATTTAACTCTCAGCTCCCACTTTCCTTAAAAAGAATCCTGACGAGACTTTAGACAGTGTCCACCATTATCAATGTAGTTTTTTAAAGCCCTTAGTTAAGAAGTCTGGTCTTCAGCTGCACTTTATTTGGATGAGTTTCTAATACACTTCCTTTAGATTCTTCATGAACTTGTGAAAACATGTTGCAGGTTCAAATGTAGTATATTTGTGTATTGACGTAGAAAGACGAAGTACCTTTATGCTTTAATGGTAGTTCTTTTCTTTTGTCTGAGGTCATGAACCTCAATCCCGGATGTCAAACTCCTTGGTTGCACCCTAAACATTAAATTCTGAACAATAGCTGATAGATTTCAACATGGTTTGTTAGAGTGTTTACGCACTTGGCAATTTTGGAGTTGTATTACAACTGTATGCGGTCTGCTTTCTGCAGGTGCGAGGGCTTCCAACAGTGTATTTCATCAGCCCAGATCCAAATAAAGATGCCATTCGGACAGAAGGGCTCATTCCGATACAAATGATGAGGGACATCCTCGATAACCAGATGTAACCAAGGAAACCAAAAGGCTCTCCTCTTCATTTAAAGATACATAGCATAGTTCTGTTATCAGCTGTAGATTAGGTTTGTTGGCGGACAACAAAACAAGCGTCATTCATTTCAGCAATCTTCACCAGTGCTCGAAATGGTAGGTGGATCGGATAACCCCCGAAAAGCAGAAGCAGTCTTCAGCCTTGTTGTCACTTGTGACAGGTATGAGAACAGGGCTGCTTGGATCTGAGCTCATGAGCTTTTACTTTAGCTGTAGGGTATCTTTGTGACTGTCAGGAATCTGAAATATCCCATGAGATTATACAGCACGTATTGAAATGTCCTGAAAAAAGAAAATTGAAAATTTACGAATTTATTACCAATAGAACTTCAGATTCTTGGTAATTTAATTAATTAGTATGCAAATTAAGTTCTTCAGTTTCAAGCAATTTATTTTTGCCTTCTAAGATGTGTTAAGGCTGTACAGTGTTCAGTTTTGTGCGTCTGTGTGGTTTGCAGTTATGTAAAGGGTAGTGGAAACAACTATCACGACGTCCTCCGGGTGTATTTCCGACCTCCTTCCTTACTGCATATTTTCCTTTTGTTCACTTTCTTTGAGAGGAACTGTGGAAATAGACGACTATGATGTGAGAATAGACGATTAGGGTGTGTCCAAATAAGTTGGTGATGCTATCAGCACACCCAAAAGGTAGTAATAGTAAGTAAATAAGTCTGGTTGAGAAGAACTTAACCCCTGTTTTTACTTTTAAGCCATTCATATACCATATCAACAAATGAGTAAAGTCGTGAACTACGAGGAGCATTTTCTTGAACGAAACAAGTAGGGTTACCAGAAAATGGTTGAGAGTCCATCTTATCGACTCGAGAGTCGAAATTTATATTAGCATAATAGAATTGTAGCAAGTTGGTTTGACCATAAAGAGCAAAAGGTTTGGTGAATGGGTTCATGTGTTTGAATACAGTGAATGAGGAGGGAAAACTTGCAAAAATTGAAAGAAAAATAAAAACCCACTTGGTGGTAAGCTCAATTTGCAGCTCATCTATATGTGTGTGTATGAGTATGTCAGCCTTACTATATTTGTACACAGTTCTTTCTAATTATAGCCCAAGTTCTCAGTACCCCTTTCAAAAACTTGAACTTAGGAAACTTTTCTTCTCATTTTCAATATAAATATTACCACTATGTGTATTCATACATTGTTCTGACCACAGGATTTAGCCAAGTCTAGTTGTATTAGATGGATATTCTTGGTATGGTGAACCAACTTGCATTGGAGTATTTCTTTCTTTTGCAATTTGCAATGACAGATTGACAACTCACCCCCACCTATAAGGTTATGATTCCCTCAATTCATCCCCCATTTTGCGCAATCTTTTGCTCGTTTAAAATTATTCGATTAAAATTATACACGAACTGAATTTGATCAAAGTTAAAGTGGTCGATTAGCTGAATTGAATGAAACAAAACAACCGAAAGTAGTACAATAGTAACGTGGTCCGAATGAATTATAAGTGAACGTATCAAAACCAATCCGACTTCGTATAGAATATGTACATAATGATAATTTTCTAGGGTTTTGTATTAGAATTTGTATTGTGTGCAAGTGTGCACTTAGTTTCAAAGGAGATTGAGCAAAATTACAAAAGATTAGTAATTAACTAATTTGTTCCATTACGATCTCGACAACTCATCACAACTAGTATTAGCTAATCTTCATTATTAAGTATCACAATCTAACACAACTAATCAACTAGCACTAATAATAACAGGACAATCAACCGTGCAATTTGGCAATTAAAGTTGCTTGACAATGTCATTAGAATAAAGACACTCTTAATTACAACTAATTTTGTCATGAACATTACAATAATGAAGAGATAATGTCATCAAGAATACTAACTATAGCTAATGTAGCTTAACATACACTCATGTACATCTTTTTAAAGTTGTTCGTTTTCCCTTTTCTTAATACCTAAGGATAAAGTTGCGTACATCTAAACTCGTTGTTCGTGTTACGTCGTAGTTGATCTACGTGCATGAGCTAAGGACGGCAACGTTCCGAGAAGCCGTGTTCGAGGACGGGGAGAAGGCGAGGCACATGAGAGCGGCCATAATGCCGATGGGGAAGAAGAGAAGCACCAACGGCGGCGGCGGAAGCGGCGGTAGAACTAGTGGTAGAACTAACAACGACGTCGTTAAGAGCAAAAGTATGACTACCCATTTTGCTGTTGATATTGTTGATGACGACATTTTCCGGCAATGTACGCGCCGGAAAACTGAACATTTCACTCGTTCCGCCGGAAATTTGGGTGGTGGGACCGGTAAAGCGTCGGAAATTGCGATTTTGAAATTTGGAGGAGAAGATTGCGGTTTGTTGAGGATGAACTTGTAGAAGAAGATTTGGAAATTTTAAATTGAGTGTGAGAGTAGTGTTGGCTAGTGTGGCGTCCTTTGTTCTTATTTATAGGCCTTCTCGGCTAGTGGTGTTGTTCCGAACAAAGTTTTACCATATTCAGTTATCGTATTTATGGAAAATATATATAGAAAAAAACGACAATATTTGTTAACTTTTTGGAAAGATCGACAAAAGTAGTATAGGTAAGTGCAAAACGGCAATAATTGGATCCGGAAACAATATGATACTTTTTATTGTGTTTTTTCTTCTTTTTTTTTAACTCTGATGCCACGTGACATGGACGATGTATTAACTGAAATCAATGAGCGTGGTCGTTACTTGAAACACAGTTTCTAATATATAGCATAGTATAGTATGCTCTGTATGGTATAAGATAAGATAAACTTAAATTACTTTATAAATAAACGGGTGAATTGTCGAGATTTCAACGGAGTGAGACACATATGTGGATTAATAGGGTTGTGGTATGTGTAAGGCCAACTTGTAATTTACCTAAGCCAATTTGTGATTGAATAATACTCATAATGCTAAACCTAAAAAAGGTTGATTACACTTGATCATGAACCATTACATTGAATTCAATTTGAGGGATCATTCCAACTTTTGAAAAATCCTAGTATTCCAAATCAGTTTGTACAAATACTTTTCTAAAAATAAGACTACATTCAACTTCAGTCGGCATTTACATAACCCGACCATAACTTATTCATCTTCTTATCTCGAACATATTCGTCCCAAGTGATGAGTCCAAAACCATGCCACTAGACCAATTGCTTGGTTTCAATTTCTTTCACGTACCTGCTTGTTTTATTTAGCAATTGTTTTTGCTACTATGACTAATTGAGATCCACATTTGAACTAGAGAGTTGTTAGGACTTAAAATAAGTACTAGTTTAAGAAGGTTTAGGGCTAAAAAGGTTGGGATACCAAAAATGATGTCGTTTCGATCAGATTGTGATCACAATATATAGTAGTTTAATGATCATCATCAACTTCTTAGCAGAGCAGAGGATTCTGTCTTCGGCTTCGTGTGGTGTACCGTATCAGACACACTTTAGGAACCAAATCCCCAAAACATGCAAACCCTTTATTTTCTTACACAAGGATCTCTCAATTCCATGATTTTAGCTTTGGTGTTCCTTTTTGCATGTACTATACTAGTACTATCTTTTATTCGAGAGGAGTAAGGGTTGACCCGATGGTGGTACGGTTGAGAATTTATCGAACAAAATTTTCATGATTTTTTTATAAGTCTAGTTATCGCCTTATCGGACTGGATGCATGTAGTCACACATGATTGCTCGTAAGGCCGTTCACAAGCTTCAGAGTCCAAATATTAGTTAACTTGTGTAATCCTTGAAGCTACTCATCGACTACGTTTAGCTGACGTGCTTTTAGCACATATACTAGTATTTTGGCCCGTGCAAATGCACGGGAATTAAAATGTTATTAAACTTATTATTACTTTGAAGTTGATGATGATCCTTAAACTACTATATATTGTAACATGTTATTACTTTGAATATATTGAAAAAAAAAAACTTATTTTAAGGATCGTATACCCTAATATTAAAAAACATAAACAGAAAATTTAAGAAAATTTGCAGTGATTATAACATACTCCGTATATGATAATTGAAAGTAACAAACAAACATTTTTAAAACTAATATAGAATTTAAGAATTGATTGACTATACCGAAAAAAGTAGGTGTCATGTAAAATTTGGAAACCACACAGAGGCTGCGTGGTTTCCAAATTAAATCGTAGTTG
>JBBYHQ010000017.1:627802-645053 GCA_038382645.1 Spergularia azorica
TTCTAACCAACTTAACCGATTTCTACAACTCTTCTAATAATTTGCATTTTAGTCCCTGCTTCTCTAACACCATAACACCACGAAACGACGATCCCCTTCCTGACCCCGATCCCGATATTCCCGCAGTTTCGTTCCGATTTAATACTTGAGTAATGGCGTTAATGGCGCCATCTTGATGAATCTTGTGAGAGAAGTTTTAGGTTATTTCGGTGCGGAGAAGAAGTCGGCTATTTGGATTTTGTTGTGTAAGATGAGATTCAGGGTTTTGGGAATGACCTAATAGGACTACTATTTTATTATTTGTATGAGCTTCTAGATCCTTCCGCCTTACTCTTGTGTACGGACAATTGGTGAAAAAATCAACACTTGAAAATTTGCTAATGTGTTACTACGACTACATACAACTTTCGTTTATTGGGAGAAAAATCAACATGACCCATATCGACCACGTTAATTCTTCGATGAGTCATATCACATGTACGGAAAAATACTAAAAGAATTAAAGTACTTACTAATACCAAAAGGCGAATATCTCTTATAATAGCTGAAGATCGATTTCCGTAGTATGTACTTCTACCCTTTTTTTTTATTTTTGAGTTCAGCGTTTTATTTGTATCCAATTAAAACATTTCATTTCGAAAAATACAATGGGAACGTGTCACATATCCTACGTGCTTTATAAAGTACTTAATTGGAACAATTGATGTTATTAGCATATGAACTACTGAATTGGAATGAACTTGATTTTAACATTTCTCTATGCGGTGAATAATTGAAAAACATATGAACTTTGTTATTGCCAAGTTTCATTGTTACGTTCAGAGTGACGAAATCGGGTTTCGACAATGGTTTCGGCATTGAGAATTGTGACTCATGACGTAGGATTGTGAATATTTGACAACAAGAGTTTTTGCACTATAGTTAGTTACTGACATTATTGACTACATGTAGCTAGTGTCATCATACAATTTGGCAAATGTAGTACTCCGTAAATCAATTGAGGGAGCTCAAATCGTATTCAAGAAAGCTCACTCTTACACAAGAGAATCTTAAACGTTTTCTCTTGTTTTGAAAGGACCGTCCCAACGAGTTATACAATTGATGTTGTAGTTAGCCACTGTTGGGTCACTAGTGACTACCAGTCCAATTAGTATGGTATAGTCCGCTTTGGGTCTATCTCTCACGGATTTGGTTTTCGGCTCCTTACCAAAAGGTCTCACACTGGATTAGTTTGACAATCCCTTATAAGACGGTATTTCACTCCTTATTTCTCCGATGTTGGACTTGGGTTTGTACCCCAACAACCACCAATTCAAGGAACCGCACACAAGGATTCAAAGTTTGACTCGCAAGTCGCAACAGGGTGGACTTTGCCATACTTCGATCTGGGCTGTCAACATGTACAAGATGTAATTAGTAATTCCCTCCATTTTCTCATTCAACTTTAAATACTTAAATGTGAATTTTTCCCACGTATCCAATCAGAACAATTATTTAGAAAAAGACACATCAGGGAGCATGTAGAAGACCTTACTTGCTTTCTAAATTAAGTACTGGATGGGATCCATTAATTATGGGTTAACTCCATGATTAAAATTAAGTTCAACGTTATCTATATAACAAAAAGGTTGTATCGATCGACTGCCGAGTTTCAATTCTAATGTTTAGATCCCCTTCTTTACTTTGTTTCCATATCAAACCATTAAACCTTATTATTAGATTTTGTCAAAGAAATGTAAATTCTTCTGCAACATTAATGTATACCGATAAGTGAAAGTATGAAACTCTACAAATTAAAGGAGACTTAGAACCTGTTTAAAATGTAATGGTGTGACGTGCATAATGTATGTTGATGTACCATCGATGGCATGCAATAATCTGTTATTATCAAATTCATGTGTCCGCGTCCTAGAAATTATGTCCTGTAATGCAATTCTTGGTAAGCATATTACTAATAAGTGTACTTTAGCTTGGTTTAATTTGAATTTCCTCGTAAATCTAAAATAAGCGCACAAAATTCATCATATAATGAACCGTAAGTCGTAACGAGTAAGAAATAGTACCAACCTGATGAATTACGTCATTGAATGAGAAAATGAATTCTGAGGCACGTCATTACGTATTATAGAGCTGACTAGTCTACTTCCAACAGCTAAAACAATCTACTTTACTGATAGAGCGAGGGCGATCTTTGGGAATGCACTTAGCCATTGTAGCTTGCATACATGAGTGATGCAATGCAAAGGCACGGAACTGATAGTAACAAGGACCGAGGACGACTTGGCAGTGGTTTTACAAGAGGAACAGCGTGACATTGAACCACGCTGTTGCTGAGGAGACTCAGTCATAGGGACTATGAGACCTTCCTCCTTACTATATGAGGTCACTCAGCTCAGCGTACTCAGTGCGGGTTTGTTGGGTCGATAATCAGGTTTAGAACCATTAGCCAAAACAACGATTAGAAGATCGGAGACCATTACAATTCATGCCCAACACAATTGTGATAAAGCCGCTTGCTCATATCATAGTTAATTAACGTGCATACAATCTATTGTCGTCTAGCTTCGATCTGGAGCGTCTGCACAATATATCAGAGACGATTCTTTTAGACGGTCAGTATGTACAAATGTAAACACAGAACTATCGATTAGGTGACAGTCAGGAAACTATACAGAGCTTCAAAAATGCGAGACGCCAGGCCCTTGTCAGATGTGCTGATTAGTACGTGTACGTCCTTGTTGGCTGAACCTCAACCAAAGCTTCAGCAGGCTCATGGACACGCAACATAAAAACGCTATTTGACCCATTACTTCCAGCAGCTTGATCAATGGTTGTCTTTATACGCATACTATGTAACGATATTTCCCATGTTACACTCGGAGCTCACCCTTGAAAATCTCGCAATATTTAAGTCAAAACATATGATCAGAAGAATTACCATTACATGTTTCGGTTGTAACTTGGTCAACAAAGGTGCAGCTTAATTCACTGAATCTGAAGCAGGAAAAAAAAGCCATCAGGTGCTAACAATTTGAAGGGAGAAAGAACAAGAAAAATAAGCAGGTTGAAAATTAGAAGAGGTATGTACTAGTCAGTGTTGTGGGGAACAAAGCAAAAGATACATGCAGCGAAGAAGAATTGTATGTCTTACAGTAGATCAGGTGCAACAATTGATGGAAGTACATGGAGCCTTTTCTCTTTGACAAGATCCAAATGTGCAAATAATGGTTCACCAGCAAACAACTGCACACAGTAAGAACGATTATAGTATTATGGACAAGACACAACAACATGATAATGACGACTTATATCAGATAAAGAATGGAGTAAGCTGTTTATCATAATATACCTTTTTCTGCCTTGCATGCACAGCCACTCTGGCACTATGCTTGTGAAAGATAAAAGTTCTTCTGCAACAGATGAAATGAAAAACATAGGGACCTGCACCAGTCACCGAATTGTCAGATTCTTCTCGTGAGATACTTTTTAATTTACTTAGTCAAGATTATAAAAACCCAGAACATTCAGCAAAACGAGAATTATAGACCAGTTGAAGGCCTATAATTCTCTAAAGAGCCAATTTACAATAACCTGTAGATCAAGAAGACTTTTTATACATCAAAACTCAAAAGGACCAGGGATTACATTGGAGCCGACTCACCATTTTCTTCTTCAACGTTGTCAAAATCATCTGGAGAAGGAAAATCTGTATAGAGCACAATATCAAAGCCTTGAATAACTTGACAATCAAAATTTAAGGCTTGGCCGGGTAAGTAAAAGCACAGAGCTAGACAACCCGACAACATTTTACATGTGAACTGAACTGAACTGAACGCTTTGATGAGTGACTTGTGAGTGAAAGTAGTTACCTATACAGAGGAAACCAACCACCTGGTTCTGTTTGCTCATCCCACTTGATCCACTAGGGACATCCTGAATCTTGAGATCAATAAACCCGCTTAACCTCTTATTGCAACGAAACGAGATCCTCCATCATAAGTTTTTCCTGATTCTTGTTGTTGCTTCAGTTACATAGATCTAATCCATTGGACACCCCAACAAAAGAGCAAACAGAACCATTGATGAAGCTGTTACAAGTAATGGGTCGAGTAGCGTTTTTGAGTTGCGTGTCCATGAGCCTGCTGAAGCTTTCGTAGAGGTTCAGCCAACAAGGACACTAATCAGCACATCTGACAACTGACAAGGGCCTGTCGACTTGCATTTTTGAGGCTCTGGATGGTTTCCTGTCTGTCACCTAATCGATAGTCCTCTGTATAGAGGTTTACTGACGGTCTAAATGATTTGTCTCTGATTTATTGTGAAGACGATTCAGAAGCTAGAGGACAATAGCTTGTATGTATATTAACTATGATATGAGCAAGCGTCTTTATCACAATTGTGTTGGGCATAAATCATAATGGTCTCTGATATTCTTTTTTTTGGTACAAAGGAGCAGCTAGTGCTGCGGGGGTGCGGGTATGAGGATTTGAACCCGGGACAACCCCCAGGCAGGTTGAGATCCTAACCACTAGGCCAACCTTGATCCTCTGGTCTCTGATATTCTAATTGTTGTTTTGGCTAATGATTCGATATCTTATTATCGACCCAACCCAAACCCGTACTGAAAGTACGAGTATGCAGAGTGACCTCATCCTGATCCAAACCCGAATTAACAGTACGAGTATATAGGAACTTTTTATGAGAATTGTCAAAAATGCACCAAAATTTCCCAGCTACATGATTATACTGGTTTGCGCCAGTTACATTATTCAAAATTTCAAATGATAATCCGCTCGCATTCACACAAAATAAATAGTAAGGAGGAAGGTCTCATAGTCTCCACGAGTCTACCTGATCCCCCTTATAAGCTGCCAATGCTGGAAACACTTGGCCATCACAGACAAAGAGTTCCTCCTAGGCATGATTCCCGAGTTTTTGGGTCTTGATGCTACTGGGGACTGATGTGCAACTTTCTGCCAGAATGCCAGGGACTGATGTGCACTTTTCTGTCAGAATGCTGCAGGGATCAACATGCAAACAAGACAGTTTGTTTTATCTTTTACACTGAATGTTGGTTATGTCTCTATGCTATGGTTGTGAAAATATACTAAAGGATAAATAATACAACATTTGTGCAGATGTTAAAGTGAGGTATGATTAGTAATGCACATTAACGTTAATTGCAATTAGATACTTCTATCGACAAACACGGACTAGCTTACGGAAAAGAATCAAAGATAGATTGATAAGGTCAACAATGATCGACACGGACACAAGGCAGAATAATCATAATCATAACGAAAAGACATGTAGTAATTTAGTAAATAAAGTGGTTTGTGTGAAATAGTTAATTGTATGGTACCGTCAATCATCGTCGCCGTCACAGTATTTGTAAATCAATTCGTCCAAGATCTCATCACGGAGATTATCATCAAACATTGAAACGACGTCTTCTTTGTAACGAATCGATTTGATTTGTTTGTCGGCCCCGAATGCAATGAAAGAAACTCCACCCAGTCCTAAAAACTTAGGATAAGACGGTGCAATAGGGATAGATGGCAGTCTCGGCCACGGCACCTTATCTACAAGATCGTTAAAGGACAACTGGTAATCCATGGGAACAAAGACCACTTGACAGTTATTCTTGATCTTTTCGTAAAAGGCACAAAACCGCTTGTGGAAACCGGGGTTGAAGTTAGACGAGGAGGCAAAGTAAAGGAGGACATTACGGTTCTTGAGATCGGACACCCGTTTTACTTGTTTAGAGGAATAGCCGGGAACAAGGCGATGATTCTCATACAAGAATGAGTCTAATGTGAGTGACCTTACTGCCGAAACCCGGTTGTCTAACAAATTCTTTGTAGTGAAAGGATATGCGTCAGCGTCAGATCCAAAACGTTTTATGAAAGCTTTTCCGGCCAATTCCCCAGAGGTGCCACCATTGGCCCAAATGATCAAACTGTCCCCAATTGTCATGTACAACCGGCTCAGCCTACGGCTGACCTGATCTACGAAAGGCAGCACCCACCAAGATGTAATATTGTTCTTCACTAAAGCCAGACCGAGAGATTTGGAATACAAGAGAGGGTTGTCAGAGCACGAGGGCATGGATACCAGCACTATTTCAAACTCACGCTTATCTTCGTCAACACACTTCCTCTGGATTTTGTGTAGTTTATTCATTAATTTACCGTTATAGCAGAGGTACAACCCGACACACTTCTTCTCGTTGAGCTCTGAAACAGTGACTTTTTCACCACTACCATCACATTTCTCAAGGGGCTCATCGCAGCACAAGAGCTCATTTAGACGGAGAGGTTCACTGACCTCATCGGCCGTGAAGCCAAAAATAGGATCGTGGCTGTCCTCAAACCAATTCCGCTCCTTGTATATAGGATCCAACCTGAACCTGAGCTCGTCATCTTTCCTCTTAATGGAATTCAATTGGTCCTTGGTGAAAGGGAATGAAGCTGCTCCATACTCCGTGAAGTATTCAGAACGTGAAGAATTTGAGCTATGAAGGATGAGAAGGAAATTGTAATGCAGTAAATCATAGACATTGTAAGTTGGTTGTGAATTTCTGATTGTATTGAGTTGATGAAACAATGTGTACAAGTACATCTATTTATATTACAAAGATTCTTTCTTGATCATCATTTTCCACATTGGATAAACAATGTCACCAGCCATATTTGTCCTAACAACCTCTGAGAACTGATCCCGAGGTTCTCTGACCTTCCTTTTATAAACTTGAATCATATGACTTCTTTGGGAAGATAATCTGGTTTGTTTGTTGCTGCTGAGGTTGACCTCCAACCACCTTGTTGCTGCACCAGTTTCTTTTGCTTGTGCTGTCACTGTCTTCTCTGCTTTCTGGTTTCTGTTCTTTACAGAACGCTTCTGCAACACGTTTTGATGAGGAACGAGAACAAAACAAGCATCGCGAAACTCTCTGCTGGTTCCAAGCCAAGACGCTTGCAAATCAAGTCACGAGACGACGAGTCAGAGAAGGGGACAGCGAGGCAAGGGAAAGCCGAGAAGAAGCTGTTGAAAGCGGGCTCCTTCTCATCCTGGGCTATGTAAGCAGTACGCATCTTAGTCACCATAACCATCTCGATGCTCACCTTCTTCTTGTCCTTTAACTCATTGTAGGTAGCAATCAACGAACGGAAAACACCTCCGTCCTCGAAATCAGAGAACACAGGGACATAAAAACAACAGATGATGAGATACTTACCCTCAATCGCTTCTATCAATCTCACTTTCTCACCATTGTTACGTACAAGATACGACTCCTCCTTATCCTTACCCGTATTCGACAGTAACTCATACACATCTTCCTCTAAAGGCTTACCTTTCACGATTTTAAGAAGCTTCACCTTGTTCAACTCGTCTGAGTATTTCTCCTTTGGATGTCTGTAAAGACGATCATCATCATAGCGTTCGTCGTCTTCATCTATGTCCCTTTCTTCCATAGTATTCGTACAATTCGGGGAGAAAAAGGGGGAATCAACCACGGAATGAGGACATCTTCTCCTCTTCTTCTCCTTCTTCTTCTTGGCCACCAATTTTTTCTTCGTTTTCTTCTTGTTTACGCTTCTGCTGCTGCTACTGCATCCCTGCAATACCCAATTCTTCGAATTGTGAGGCATGATGATTATAATTTGATTTAATTTAATTATATGTTTTTTTTTTTTTTTTTTTTGGTACAGAAGAGGGCCGAAGCCCGAAGAAAAAAAGAAACTAACTACTCATTCCTAACAAAACGAGGTCTAGCTACTCCGAGGGCGTCCTCACGAAGGATATGACGAAGCTCTGCTGGAGGGTATAGGAGTATGATTAACTTCCGATTCTGAATCACTCCTTGATTTGCTAGCCAATCCGCGGCATTATTAGCTTCACGATATACATGCTCGACACGAACTTGCCAATCATGATTCCGAATTAGATTGCGACATTGTTGAATAACAGTATGCAACGCACCCGAAGACTCTATACTGCTATTAATCATGCCGACACAGGTCGAATTGTCCACTTGAATTAGTAGCTTCGGGATGCCCATCCCTTTTGCTAACTCTAATCCCTTCAAAATTCCAAGTAACTCTGCCTTCATGGAGGTGCAATAGCCACAGTGTGTGATGTATGCTTGGACGAAATTCCCGGTAGCGTCATGAAAGATGCCCCCTGCACCCGCCTCGCCTGGGTTCCCCTTTGAAGCTCCATCTGTGTTCAATTGGGTCCAACCATGTGGCGGGGCAAGCCAACGTATGTAGACCTCTGTTTTAGTGCTGCCCGGTAAGGGAATCAAGATGGAGAATCTGTCGAACGCCCTCTTCGTCTCATCAAACTGTTGTTTTAAGAAGGAATAGGGTTCAATTGGAATCTCCGAGTGACGACCAAAAACGACACAGTTTCTCCATTTCCAAATCCACCAACAAGTGATTGCGAATTTCAAAGGCCAATCATCGGTAGCTAGCGGATTGGTGTTGGAGAGATTATCAAGTATCCAGTTTTTCAAAGGAGGGGAGGGGTGGGTGTTGAGACCGGCGATATCCCCAACTCGCCGCCAAATGCTTCTTGAAACGGGACAATCCCGTAGAAGGTGGGAGACATCCTCCTCGGCTGCATTACATCGGGGACAGGAGGCGTTTGTGGTGAGGTTCCTCTTGACCCGATTGGAATTGCACATTAGGCGACCATGAGTGGCTAGCCATAGGAAGATTCTGATTCGTTGTTGTACCGGTACGTTCCAAAGATACGTCCACCTATCGCTATCGCTCGTGGGAATTGATCCCCGTAGGAAGGCCACGGCTGATTTGATGGTGAAACCACCATGCGAAGACCCATTCCAATAGAGTGTGTCTTGAATGCTGTCGTCCTCGATCAGATCGAACGCAGCGATTTTCAGAAATTCTTCTTTCGGGAGCAGGTCTGAAAATTTTTCCCACTTCCATCCATGGGAAGTATCCCACATATAGCTAACAGTAGCGTCCAATTGTTCGGCAGGAATAGCTTGAAGGGCTTTGTCCGCAAGACAGCCTTTTTCTACCCAAGAATGGTCCCAAAAGAGGGTATTGCGGCC
Organism: Spergularia azorica; assembly: GCA_038382645.1. Classification (NCBI taxonomy): domain Eukaryota; kingdom Viridiplantae; phylum Streptophyta; class Magnoliopsida; order Caryophyllales; family Caryophyllaceae; genus Spergularia; species Spergularia azorica. The sequence continues at coordinate 636,885 of JBBYHQ010000017.1, forward strand.
ATGGGCGACTGAGGTTGTGATCCCATTACGGATTGACTAGGCATTCTCCACGATCCCAGACCATAGAGAAGACATATTAGGTTGGGGAGTGAACATATTCAAATCACACCGACCTTGGCAATACTTGGCTCGAAGAACTGTCGACCATAGGGAGTGGGGATTCGTAAGAGTACGGTAACCCAGTTTTGTCAGGAAAGCCGCGTTTGATTGTCTAGCAGACCTAATGCCTAGGCCACCCTCACTCTTCGGCTTTTGGATGACTTCCCATGATAGGAGGTGAACCTTACGATGTTGCTCGTCCCCGCCCCACAAGAATCCGCGTGTTTTACGATCTATAGCATCGCATGTAGTCCGTGGAATCTTAGCGGTTTGCATGCTGTAAGTGGCGATATGGGACATGGTTGATTGGATAAGCGTAGCTCTACCCGCCATGGAGAGATGCTTCGTTTGCCACCCTGCAAGTCTTCGATCGATCTTCTCCTCAATATGGCTGTAGGTATTCTTGGCTATACGCCCGTGTATGATAGGCATGCCGAGGTATATGCCTAAATCATCAGTGGGGGTAATACCTAGAGTATTGCTAATGCTCATTCTCTGCGCCTCATTCAAGTTATTTGAGAAGAATATTTGGGATTTTGCCTTGCTTACCTTCTCTCCAGAGGCAAGACAAAATTTATCCAAACAGTCCTGTATCACTAGGGCCTGTTGTACCGAAGCTTCGGCAAACAAAATAAGGTCGTCGGCAAAAAATATATTCGAAATGGCCGGGCCTCTTCTGCTAGCACGGGTGGGAATCCAGCGACCTGCTTGCACTTGCTCATCAATGAGTTGATGAAACCTCTCCATACACATGACAAAGAGGTAAGAGGAGAGTGGATCGCCTTGTCGAACCCCCCTAGAAGGTGCGAATTCCTCAGAGGCTTGGCCGTTCCATAGTATTCTCAATTTTGTTGAAGAGACGCATGTCAAAATAACCTCAACCAAAAGAGGGGGCAACCTCATTTCTGTTAAGGTTTCTCTGATAAAGGACCATTTAAGACGATCGTATGCCTTTTCAAGATCAATTTTGATCGCCATTGTGCCCTTTTGTCCTTGCTTCCTCCGCATTGTGTGGACCATTTCTTGAACCACCACGATATTGTCAGTAATCTGTCTCCCTGGAACGAATCCGCTTTGGGTGGCTGAAATAAGGAATGGTAATACCGGCTTGAGACGGTTTGCTAGCAACTTGCTGACTATCTTGTAGGCTACGTTACATAACCCGATCGGCAGGAATTGTGAAACAATCTCAGGGTTTTTGATTTTTGGAATCAAAACCAGAAAAGTGTCGTTTAGTCCATCGGGAATGCCTTTTCCTTCAAGGACTTGGAGGACGGTATCATATACCGAGTCTTGAACGAGGTTCCATTGTTTTTGGTAGAAAAGTGCTTGGAATCCGTCGGGGCCGGGGGCTTTCAAAGCAGCCATATTATGGAAGACTGCATCGATATCCGATTTAGTAAATGATTTGGTGAGGTCAGCCCACATCTCGTTACTAAAGTCCTGAAAAACGTCAGTCGGCAGCAGAGGAGTAGTCTGATGATTCTGATCATCTGTAAAAAGGTTGCGAAAATACTCCACGACCATGTCTTTCACTATCATTGGATCATCTACCCACTCACCCTCAGAGTTTTTGAGGGCAGTTACTCTGTTATTCCAGCGGCGGATAATAGTGCTCAACTGAAAAAATGAGGTTTTACGCTCGCCATCTCGAATGAAATCGAGCCTGGATTTCTGATACCAGTACAATTCCTCCTGTTCCAATATATCATCCAATTCTCTCCGGAGCCTGGATTCAAGATTTTGGAAAGCTTTTCAGCATGCTCACCAGTCATATGTGTCTCCACAAGAGCAAGGACCGTTGATGGATGGGGTGTTCGGGGCTAACCTAGGATATCGATCAACCATTAAAACTGGTAAAGAGGAGACGGATGTCATATAGGCTTGCTTAAGCAACGTTAAAACCTGGTTGGTTTTGTACGGCACTGATAGTGTCACCATCATGTCCGGGGCTTGAGGAGGCAGTTCCTTGATTGTGTCGACTGTCGAATGTCACATCCATCTGGTGGGATTCCGGTATCATCACCCCCATATAAGGTTCGTCCATCTCCTTCCCCACACACACTATTTTTTTCCTGAGGGATGATCTTTATTAGTGGTGGTGGGAACGGAGGAGATTGGAGGAAGGAACGTGGGAGAGACATGGGTATAGATTGATTGTGAGCTTGTGAGTGGATTGTTGGCTGCGTCTGTGATAGCTTGTGATGGCTTAATACTAGGTGAGAGAAAGTATTCTCCTTGCCAATTGAGGGTGTACCAATTTGGGATGTTGAGGCGTTGACAGGTGTTGACGTATTTTGGATTATGGAATTATTGTCCAAAGCTTGCTTGGAGGATGGCTTTTTTGGCGTCATGATGGTTTGAGAGCTGGATTTTTGCTTCGATTTTGTAAAATTTGCCTTAGATAAATTGATACCTGCATTAAAATTAATATCCCGGGGAGATATTGCCGTGAGAGGATTTGTGGGAGATTTTGACTTGCTATAATCCTTGGTTAAGGAAATAGAATCCAAATTTGGCGTGATTTTCTCCGAAGTTATCAAATTTGCGTTATTCTACTCCGGATTTTCTTCCTGTAATGAGCTGAACCTTGATCCTTGCCCTTGATTCAGATTCTTGCCTGAAATAGCATTCAGAGGACGGGTAGGGTTTAAAGACAACCAAATTGCAGAAAAACATAAAAAAATAAGGTAAATAATACCTTTTGCAATATAATAAAATCATGAGTTCATAGATTTCACGCAAATTATAACAAAGATCAAAACTTCCATCACATAATTTAAAAACATGCTATGATCCTAATGGAATTCACAACAAAAACCCAACATATATTCACTCGAATCGAAACCCCGTCATTTTTACATGCTCCTTACGTAAAACAATCAAAGATTACGCCAGGAGAACGAAGAATCTAAACCAAATGTCGACAATACGATGGATTGAACCAAACTCTTTAATCTTTCATAGAGATCCAACGTATACAAGGGAAGACGATTTGCCCGGCCGGCGAAAAAATGCAGAGAAGAATTAATTTCTTGGTTAACAATTACATGGAAAAAAGGAAGACAAGCAGAGTTTACGTCCAAGGAAAAATAACTAACAGAAGTGACTCGTTATTGTTGGCATGCATGATCTCGGATGCACTCTAACAATGGTTTCATTCGAATTTCTCTTACATATTCAAATAATGGAGGGAGTATCATTATCGAAGTTTATCCGATGCTAGCTCCGGAAAGGATATTGGGATTGAAAGTTTTACGTACACAATTGTCATATACGTATGTACTACTTTTACACCATGAAATTATTGTTCCTTTTCTAATTACATGGCTTATAAAGTTATAATAAAAGGTACAACTTTTTTTTGAGAAGTACTTAGGCACTTCAGTTTATTTCAGTCAGTTTCATCTTCAACTTGTTTGGAGAAAGACATTCATCCTCGCTCTTTCTTTTGTGATGACTAATGTTTTCCAGTTCAAAGTAGTCGGCTTCTTTGGATTTGCTCCTCATCAAATGTGGTTTAAGCTTGTCTACGTCCGATAACTGTACCGGTTTTATCAAAAACTCTTCTGCTCCATCATCCATACACCTATATATTGTAATACATGTTCAGAATTTTGCGTTTAGTAGCATGAAAATGCGGGGACAAGTTTTGAACAAATCAATGCCAAATTTTGGCTATCGACTCAATAAATTGGAATTATGTGCACCGGGTACACGCAAACTTGCTCTTAGCTTTGCTATGATGAATTTGACCAGAACAAAGTCAATTCAAGGTCTCAAGGATGATAATTAAGATCTAGATCTAATTAATAAGGCAAGAGAATGTGCAAATTATATAATTACCTGCTAATTCGTGCAGGAATGTTCTCAGAAGACATGATCACCACTGGAATGTCCTTAAAATATTTGGACTCCTATAAATCATAATAATTAGTTAGACAACTAATCAGTACTCCCCTAATAGATCATTGATAATTAGTCAATTAATTAATTAGTACTTAACTAGTAAATCATTACCTTAATCTTTCTTAGCAGATCATAACCTGTAATTCCAGGCATACAGTAATCTGTAATGATCAAATTAACCTGAATATCCTGTTGAAAAACAAATGGAAGTTGTATGAGAATCGACATTAACAACTTTGAAACTAGAGGAAGTAAACACGGGTCTCCTACTGAATTTATGCTCGAGTTTATACTCATTAGCAGGGATTTCCCTTTGGCTTTGGATGATGCATGTATGTTACACTACTACATTCCCCATCTTACAATAATGGTTAACGCTCGTATCTTGGGCCAGTTTCTTACCGATTACGACTTACGAGTATAAAGAAAGGGAAATGAAAGGAAGGAACAGTACGTACATGATGATGATCATGAATTTTATTATTATGCAGATTATTTTCTTCGTTGTCGATCTCATGCAAGCCTAACAGCTCCAACGCCTTATTCCCTGAATCAACCGCGGTCACTGCAACAAAATCAATCATGTATTGAATAAGCATAAACTGAGCACGAAATTTGGATAATACCGTCTTATTATCTTAGGCCGTCTTACACAAGCATATAACGTCGACATAATGTTGCAAAATTAAACACATGGTACCTTTAAAAGAGGATGACTTGAGAAGCCTCTCAATAAGCTTTCTATCAATCAAACTATCGTCGACCGCCAAAACATGAAATTGTGCATGTACACCCATCACGAAAGAATGTATATATGAAAATGTATGACAGATCAAAGAAATTGAACAAATTGAGCAATTGATGTTGTTATAATTTTTTTGAAAGAGAATAGTTGTTTGTGGGTATTTATGAGATCGCATTTTACTAAAAGAAAAGGAAGATATATATATACTATAGCTTGAAATTTGAATCGTATAATATCCGTATAATATATGATCTCTGAGTATCAAACAACTTGGGGAAAACGATATCGACCAGATATGATACTCAGGATCTTCCATGCTTTTTAGTGAAGAGTCCATGAAATTTCGGGTTGTTATATGTTTTCTTTGTTTCTTTGGGTAAGTTTTGTTTTTTTTTTTTTTGATATTATTTCGGTACTTGATTTGATCCCGATTCGAGCTAAATCAAATCATATAAGGTTGTACTTGTAGTACTCTTTTCGAATCATAAGTTCAAGACTCTTGATGCTGTTGCCATCCATATTGTCATGAAAGTGAGCTGGATGAAAGTTGACTCGACTCGAGGTAAGTTGACAAACCAAAAAAAATTGGGACCCAAACTGACCAACCAAACTTAATCCGGAATCCACCCGAAGTGGAACTATAACCCGATAATGACTAGACCCAGATGATACTCGTGGAGTTATCGCCTCATTATATATATTGGGTATCTAACGTACTTGGTTCCAGCCTATCTTGATCTCATTTGAATAAACTTGACTTAACTCGACTTATATATATGTTGACTGGTAAAAGTATAAAATCCGAAACCTCACCATGTTTACGAGATCGAAAATCGACCCCACACCCGATTACAAGCTTTATGGATTTTGACATTAATTACGAGTCCGTATCACCTACTCATAAAATATAGCAAAATGTAGTGTTGGCTATATTTTACATTTTTACATTGACCCTTTCGTTCAAAGATTAGGCCATACATGGTGTCCTTATGATAAGGTTTAAGGACGATGTGTGTGACGGGGAGCCTAAACTTAAGGGTAACTAATGACCGTATAGCATTTGCACGTGCATTCGTAATCCCCATCACGAAAATCTTCAGAAATGATTAAAACATACAATCCCCAACATGATCTCCTACCTGATTTCTTAAGATTTTGTTTCAAATTATTAGTTTTGGTCCACTTTCAAATTTTATGGTACTCGGAATATGAGCAATGTTGATATAGGCAATTAAATTTTGCTCAGATAAAGATTATAATAGGCTAAGTATATTTAGATTACATAGGACGTATTTATAGAATGCACTATATACTATAGTATGCATCATGATTACGACCACGGTGTCTTACCTTCATAATAATAGGCTGCGACGAGGATTAAGTTGGCCTAGCTAGTAGTTAGGAATCAATCTACCCATGATTATCCCCGATTCGAATAGTCTTATCACCACACCCACGGCATTAAAACACGACGATTATCCTTATCCAAAGGGCAAAGACCATATATAGAAGTGTTGGGCTGAATAAACATTACAGTAGTGGGCTTTTAAATTGAGGAATGGGCTGGATTAAGGAACATGCAAATCCGATTTCGTATCGAAACGGCCTCTACGTCGTTGATCCGATCCAAATAGAACCCATGCGTCCTTCCTTTATTCTCCACTAACTCAACACTTCCAGTCCATCTACTTCTCTTCAAATCTTCACAATATTTCTCAGCAACATAACCCAAGTGATCCTTCTCTGCCTTAAACACCAACACTCTCCTACACCCCAAACTTGCCAAATCCTCCATCTTTGGCTTCAACCTAGGGTCATTAGGGCCGCAATTCGTCGGACACATGTACAACCACATCCTATCATCGTCATGGTCCGTTCCTCCGAAAAAAGGATGGGTTAAGATCATCCCGGTTATAGTGACACTCTTGGGTAGCCCGTGTACCCCAGCTCGAGCCACAATAAAGTGTGATATGTTTGCCCCAGCACTATCCCCCGCAACAAAAACCCGCCTGAAATCCGCAAACTTATTTAGCCAAGGGTCTGGCCATTACCACCACAATGGGCTGAAACCCACTTAAGTCCAGCCCATGAGTCCTCATAGCAGGCCGGTATTGGGCTTTCTTGGTAGATACGGTAATCAATTGAGACAGCTATCACTTGGGCTTGGCCCACAATAGAGTTGAGATAAGTGTAATACATTGGGGAAAAGGCAGAGTCCATGCAAAATCCACCCCCATGCACGTAGTACAACAAGGGAAGCCTCTTGTTCCCAAGGTGCGGCTTAGGCATGAAGATTCGAGCCGATATTGACGGTGTCGTTGAGATGAGGACGTCTCGGGACTGGACTCCGATCTTAGGATCTTCGACTGGCGGTACCTTTGAGATGGAGGCCTTTGGCTCAAGACGACCATCTTCGTATACTTTGAAGAATCGGAATCGTAAGACTACCTTAAGGCCAGTAGTGTCATTAACGGACCCCATTACCATTGAATTAGCCTAAAGGTTAATGTTCATGAAGGTATATAGTTAAAATTGAATTCATATATGCACAAATTGGGATAAAAAGAAAAGATATATAGTTGAGTTGAGTATAAGAGAGAAAGATAGAGTGGTGAAGACTAAAGAGGTGAATTTATAGTACGTCTGAGTGGTTACATAGTCATTCATGTGCGTAATAAAATTGATCGAGTATACTACTCCTAGTTGTTATATGTCCTTGTTATTGTAGTTCACAAGTTTGATTGTTTGGATGGGCTAAAGTCGTTGTGACATTGACAAGTCATGACTCATGAGGCCTCTCGCTCCCAAATGAGGCTAAGGACTAAACGTTTTGGCCTACATTTTTTAGGTTTCACATAATCGTGATCCATTGTTTTCCGGTAAATTCATTGCACACTCATTCACTCCGACCCAATTATGAAACAGTACATGATGAATTTTCAAAATGCTTCATATGCCCTTGAGGTAACGAATCTAACGATTATAACAAACACATATAATGGCACAACCGCGTGCAGTGCTAGACACCTAACCTGCTTTTTTAGTAAAAATATCAGGAAAGATTTCGAAAAATAACAACTCATAAAAAGTATGTATAGGTATCCAATCCAAACACATTCCAATCACCAAAGCTATTAGACGTAGAAAAACAAAGGACCCGATCATTAAAAGAGAAAATAGTAAAATGTTTTTTTTTTGGCACACTAGGAGCCGTTAATAGAAATAGATTAAGATCTCATGGAGTTATTCTATCATAGAGTTAGTAGAATTTGCTATAAACGGAAAATATAATTGAATATGTATTTACGAAATTAAGAGATAAATGACCATGGTGCTAGTTGTTATAGGTGGTTAATTGTTAGTTAGAAGTTAGTTATGAGTCGGGTTAAGCGGTTACAAGCTGAGTCAGCACTAGG
>JBBYHQ010000017.1:649597-675992 GCA_038382645.1 Spergularia azorica
TGTGGAGTTCCTTATGAGACTTATTTCCAAATGCCAACTCCATCAAAAGATAAGCCCTGGTATTCTATAGAACAAGGCCCTGTTCACTTCACAGTTATTTCGACTGAGCACAATTGGAAGCCTAATTCTGAGCAGGTTAGCCCAAAAATGTAGTCCTTTCCTTCACTTTAAATATGTTAGCCGACCCCAAATTATTTTAGAACTAAGACGTTGTTGTGACTGTCATCGTCTATGTGTTTCATTTGTTCAATTTGTTCCGAGTTCTGACAAGATGAGATTAATTTTGCACTGATCAGTACAACTGGACTAAATCAGACAAAGAGTCAGTAAACAGGAGCAAAACTCCCTGGCTAATATTTACAGGGTACATACACTTTAACATTTAACATATAGACAATTTTTAGTCCTAATCTTGTTAATTTTATTTTTCTACTCCTAATACAAATTCATATGTTGAAACCATCTGGTTGCAGACACAGGCCAATGTACAGTTCTGCAACACTTTCGATGTTTAGTGTCGACAGCAGTTTCGTTAAATCTATAGAACCCTTGCTACTCCAAAATAAGGTGTGCTGCTACAAATATGTCAACAAATCACCTGTTACTTACCTTAAGAAGTTGTGCTGAAATTTTATGTACATGACAACTATAATGTAGGTCGATTTGGCATTGTTCGGACATGTTCACAACTACGAGAGGACGTGTGCTATATATCAAGGCAAATGCAAGGCCAAACCTGTGAAAGATACAAATGGGATTGACACTTATGATATGACTAACTATACCGCTCCTGTACAAGTTGTTATCGGAATGGCAGGATTCAGTTTGGATAAATTCTCGGTCTTTGTAAGAAATATAAACAGCCCTTTAGAAAATTTAGCATGGTTGATCAATAGGAACCAGAGTATTGTCTAATAACAGTTTTTTTTCGCGATTTTTGCAGGAAAATAGCTGGAGTTTAGCAAGGCATTCCAAGTTCGGATACACTAGAATACACGCAACAAGAAAAGAGTTGAAACTGGAGGTTAGTTCTCTTGATTTAAGCTCTAATACAATAACGTGAAATAAAGTAGTACCAGTCTATCAGTTTTGGTAGCGAGTGTAAATTCCCCACGTCATTAAAAATAAGTATTACTCGTAATTTTTTTTGTTGAAATTGTTGTTGTCATGGTATTGCTTTCAGTTTGTTAGCTCGGATACGAGGAAGGTTGAGGACTCATTTCGAATAATAAGATCATAATAAAGGCAATCAATGAGCAAGAAGATTCAGGCTGAAGAATGAAGATGAACAAACGAAATGCTACTTTTAACTATGCAATTGTATTTACGATAGCATTCCATAAAATGCCATTAAACCGATACCTGCTAATTCTGATGCTACTGAAATGCTATACTCCCAAATAAACACGTATATTAGCAATTTGATCGACTTGGTCAAAATGCTACATTTTTCTTTCTAATGTGCTATAACAGACATATGGTCGACATAACATCTTTTGGAGTATACTGATTCTCATGTTAAAGGCCAAACCTGGTATTCGAACACAAATTTCTCACTACTAAAGTAGGACCAATTAGCCAACTAATGAATGCGTGTTCCCCGTTTGGCCCTCTCAATTCTTCCAACTTTTTCTAGGAAACACATCACTATCTTTTTCAGTTATATCTTTCTTTCTTTTCAATGCTATACAAACACAATATATTCATATAAATCATAATCCTTAACGATCGACTTAGATTTATTCAACCTACCTGAAAACATCAAGAGAAAATTCCCTTGCATATAAACTTGAACCATACTAGTAGTATATAAACAAAGTTTCATATAATACTACCTGCATATAAACACTCATACCATACGTACATTATTATGTAAGAGAAAGATTCGGAGGGGAGCGTTTATATCAAATCAAGTTCCGCAAAGGTTAGAACAGGTGTAGACTCGATATAGTTACTCTATATTTTTATACAAGTCAAAAATTCCTGGTCATTATTATTGGGAACAACAAGGATTCAAGATGATAGAAGCAGTTACTATTATTCTGTTTTTAGTCTTCTCCTGTATTTCCTCATCAAACTCACAAGCAACACTTGCGAAAAATTCTCTTAGAAATGTGCATTTTAGAGCACAAGATCATTTACATGAAAATGGGCAAGAAATCCCACATTTTCGGTTGCTCAATAGGAGGAAATTGATTGATTGCCCTTTCAATAAGAATTCTTACCTTCGGATTACTACCAATGTCGGGGCTTCCGGCCTTCTCGATGAACAGAATGTCACGGTCACCGTCTCCGGCATCTTGCGACCGTCCGAGAATGATTGGGTTGCCATGATATCTCCTTCGCACTCGAGGTACGTATGTAAAGACATTCGTCGAAAAATGATATTGTGTCATCCGATGGTAATGTCTAAGTATATGTTCCACTTGGAATTCACGTGTATGTAAACTCTGCTGGCTATTCTTGTCTTTTGTGGTTAATATTAGGGAGTAAGTAATATCAAGACAATCATGATCATGTAGTATATTTTCAAGATTACATGTGATGATATAGTGCTATATAGATTATGGAATCTGGGCACCTGACCATGGCAACATATATAAAAATATACATAAAGTTTGTGATGCAATTTAATTTACGTTCTTGACTAACGTCAAATAAATTCAATCAAACTACATACTCGTTGTAGTGTACTTAACTTTATCCGTTAATCTAACTGACATACTCATAATTCGATTTGACGTTCTAATCTCTAGTAATCTTATTACTTGTTCAGTGTGCAGGACTGTCTTCTAAACAATCGATTTGACGTTCTAATCTCTAGTAATCTTATTACTTGTTCAGTGTGCAGGACTGTCTTCTAAACACTTTTCTTTACAAAGAGACAGGAGATTTCAGCCAACTACCTCTCCTTTGTCATTACCCTGTTAAGGTTAGCTCTCTAGCAATTAACAATCTTTTGGTCATTCCAATGGCCTTTCTCTATTATTTTATACTCGTAAATAAAGCGGAGTAATTGAGTAAGGCCGGTGTAACAATTAAAGGTTCAACGACGACCTTTCTAAGATATTCTCGTTTCAAATCCTCATTTTTAGCGTTTTGGGGTAACTTTTTGGGTGTAGATAATTGTAGCAATTGTACGTGTATGTGTATGGTATATGAGTAGGACAAAGCTTGGTACTTTTGGGGTTGCGTAATGTGAAAGATGATCTAATTAATGATACTCATACATGCATGGTGTAGGTTTATCTAGGATTGTCTCCACTCAATCCCCAAACCCCTTTTCACAGCTAGGGCCTCACCATTCACCAAATTGCTATAACGCTAGAATAATTTTTGAAGCTCACCACAATTATTCCACTTGTCTCAGTTAATCATCTACATACATTTTAATTTGTTTGAATTTGTGAGATGAATTATTTAAAGCAAATAAGAGTTCAAACAAAATTAATTGTGTTCTTTTTTAGTGGTCGTTTATAGTTAAACATTATAAAATGTATATAAGTTTAATTTTATACGACAAAAACATTAATAATACGAGTATATGTGCATAATAATTGGTAAAGTCAACTTGATTGATTGATCAAGATTCTAAAAACCCAAATTAGTGGCTAGATTATTGATAAGTTTTGGGTGGCCACCGAAAATATAAAACTGAATTCTGTTTTAATACTCCATTCTTAGTCCAAAATTTGGCTTTTCACAGTAAAGAAAATTCTTATTTCATGACAGATCAATTCACTTATTCACTACACATATTTTATTTAGTCGACCACTTTCACTATATTCCACGTTGTGCTCCTTTGCTCACAAAGTCACAATTAAGAACCTGGTTCCATTAACTCGACACTACTAATTAAATTAAATTAAAAGTTTCGAGTTTGAGAAGTGAGAATTCGACAATGTCGTTTAGACATATGTGTAGAAATTTACTGTTATATCCAGCTTGAATCTGAGCTACAAGTAGACGATGATCAGATACTTTTTGTTCCAAGATCACTTATAGTCATTTATTTCCACATGATTTAAAGTACGAAATGTTGAAATGTTGAAGAAATGCAACAACAATGAATCAATATGTATGTATCCACCAACAACTCAAATTAATTTAAAGGGCAGAGCACATATCACTGACATGATGTGAACGTGACACTTTTGTATCAAATAAATGATACTTTGGCACTTAAATAAAGTCATGATTTTTCAAAGCCTAGCTCTTAGTATGAACTAGATCGATTCAGTTTAGTTCAATTCAATTCTATTAGTTAGCGTTATTTGTTTAATTTAATGAAAATTAGTTTGATCAATTCCTGTGTTGGCTGCGTTTATACGATTATTAAATTTAATAAAAATCGGTCTAACTCGAATCGTTGTGTGTCCTTCCTCGCATTAGGCTGCATACTTGAAAAGCGATCCAGACTTCCTAGCATGCAAAAAGACTGAATGCAAGCAGAAAGCACAGAATGGAGCTTGCCTGGTTAATACTTGCACTGCCTCAGTAACGTTTCATGTCATCAACATACGAACGGATGTCGAATTTGTGTTTTTCACCAACGGGTTCGAGACTCCATGCATTTTAACAAGGACCGATAAACCTTTACAGTTCGCGACTCCTAACAAGCCACTTCATGGACATTTATCAAGCATAGACTCAACTGCTACTTCTGTACGTATACCATACAATACCTCTTATATAAGTTATGGCAAGTTTTGTCTTTGCACGTCATGACATGTGACGCCATGTAGCGGTCTCACTAACTTTATTTTCTTTAGGATAAATGGTCGGGATTATTAAAAGCACGTTTTCAAATGTCACATAGATAACACATACATACTCTGAACGTGACAGTTGCTAATGTTGTCAAATACAGATGAGATTAACGTGGGTGAGTGGCAGTATCCAACCTCAAATGGTTCAATATGGTAACGGAAAATCAAGCACTTCGGTCGTCACAACTTTCACACAAGATGATATGTGTGGTAAGAGTTTAGTCTTATCGAGAAAGTTTCTCACATGTTTAGACACATGAACTCGTCAAATTTTACAGCTAATAAAAATGTTTTGACATTAGACCGTGTCTACGCATTAGGCTTTTAGCATTTTGGTATGTTCTCGCCGTGTCTAAAGTATGCATGGCTTATGTATGTACATGTATTAGGTGGTGATGTAAAGAGCCCAGCGCAGGATTTTGGGTGGCACAATCCAGGTTATATTCATACTGCTGTTATGACAGGCCTGCAACCTTCAGCCAGCTTCTCCTACAAGTATGGAAGGTAAATTATTACACCTTCCTGAGACTCCTGCAAGACGAAAAAGCAAAAAATCTAAGCTGCCTTCATCTCTTTTGTTCATGTCTTAGTAATGTTTTAAGAGAATATGCATTCCTTGTTGCAGTGATTCAGCTGGATGGAGTGATAACGTCAAGTTTCGGACACCGCCTGCAGGAGGATCAGACGAGCTGACATTTCTAGCATATGGTGACATGGGTAAAGCTCCTCAAGATGGATCAGTTGAGCATTACATTCAGGTGATAATCACATAAAAATTCCATTACAATAGGCCTAAGTACTGTATGTTGGAGTTTAATGCCATGATTTTGGTTCAGCAGTGTATATGTCTGCTAACTGTATCCAAATTCTGATGACATTAGCCAGGATCATTATCTGTGGCAGCTGCGCTAACAGAGGAAGTAGCTTCAGGCAACGTAAACTCGATTTTTCACATTGGAGATATAAGTTATGCTACTGGTTTCTTGGTTGAGTGGGACTATTTTCTTCACCTCATCACTCCTTTTGCTTCCCGAGTCTCTTACATGACAGCAATCGGCAACCATGAAAGGTTTCTTTCCCTTTCTTCCTTAAGTTTTCGATCAGAAAAACCTGAGCTTAGATTTTTCTTAATATGATTGACAGTGCTGATGTATCAATACTAATTCATTTTTCTTCATAATAAACAACAGGGACTACATTGATTCAGGATCAGTATACATAACACCGGACTCAGGTGGCGAATGTGGTGTCCCTTATGAGACTTATTTCCCAATGCCAACCCCAGCAAAGGATAAGCCTTGGTACTCAATAGAGCAAGGCCCTGTACACTTCACAGTTATTTCCACTGAGCACGTCTGGAAGCCTGAATCTGAGCAGGTACAGAATGCTACACCTTGTACAGTATCTTCTCTTCGCGCTGTTCATATTCATATCTGCGCGCTTGTGCCTACCTTAATTCTCTGTTTCTAATGTGCAGTATGAGTGGATGAAAGCGGATATGGCTTCGGTCAATCGATCAAGAACTCCTTGGCTTATATTCACAGGGTATGTCAGGGTTTTCTCTCAGTTCAACTAGCTTCAAACAAATCTATCAGGCCTATGTTTCACGCAAATGTCACAATTTTTACAGGCACAGGCCTATGTACACGTCTGCGAAAGCTGCCCTGTTTAGTATTGACTCAGCGTTCCTAAAGTCAGTAGAGCCATTGTTACTCCAAAACAAGGTACATCGAACTCATAGCTATAATATCTCAGTCTCTTAATTACTGTCACGACTATCACAAACATATAACCTTTCCTCGTTTGTTCTGATTGTCATTGTCTAGGTTGATTTAGCATTGTTTGGGCATGTCCATAACTATGAGAGGACATGCGCAATTTATAAAGGCGAATGCAAGGGCATGCCTGTGAAAGATCAGAACGGGATTGACACTTACGACAACTCTAACTATACTGCTCCAGTTCATGCTATTATCGGAATGGCAGGCTTCACATTAGATGAATTTTCCAATTCTGTAAGCACACACTTTAACAGTCCCCCCTTAAAACTTCTGACTGTGTTGTTATCAGATGAAAGTCCGGCGACCCTGTAACTGAACTTCCTGTACCTTTTGCAGGATAACGACTGGAGTTTATCAAGGATCTCAAAGTTCGGCTACACAAGAATACATGCCACAAGGAAAGAAATGAAACTAGAGGTTAGTTTTACAAGATCATCCCGAAATTTAACATATTAAGATGGATCTTGAGTTAAAATTCTTGGTGTACAATGTGCAGTTTGTAAACTCAAATACAAGGCAAGTCGAGGATTCATTTCGCCTAATTAAGCCGTAAACAGAAGTTTGGAGATTCAGCTAGATTTCGACAATGTACAGACAGGATATGGTTTTTGATGGAAGCTCTATGCCAGCACTACCAACCATCAATTGTTTGGGCTCCTTACATTGCAACACAAGATATATTCTTCTAGGTTCAGAATTGACAGAATTTTACATACTAGATATCAGAAATTGTAGCAAGGTTGTAAAGGGAAACAAAATGTATCATCCTCTTTGATAATACTCCCTCCATTTCATTAGGTTCTTTGCATTTGGTTTGAATCTGTGAGAGGAATTCAAACAGAATGCAAAGAACCTAATGAAATGGAGGGAGTACAATGAAATGAAGGGGGAATATTAGACAGAGCCATACTCTTTTCACTGCAACCAAATACTTCTAATCCGTACACGGAAAGGGCTGAAATCGAGCGAGATTCCATTGATAATAGCCACGATATGTTAAATATACACTAGTTATTCAGAAAAGAGGATATTTAACCAAAAGAGGCTTACATTAAGAAGGAATGACTACAACCAATCAAGCTCATTAAGTCGATTACACATCGAGAGCAACTACACTATAGTCTGATTGAACTACACAGCAGGCCAAATGTACAAACCTTCTTTCATCACAAGAATATAACAAAATATGACCACAATGCTTTTCTGCAAACAGCACCGCTGCCATGACACTGTACAGATATATTAAGACTTGGCCAAGCCTCCAACTCCCTGTCCCAAGATTGACAATAAGGTGACTACAATCATCAAGAAATGTTGGTCGAATTATCTGATATGTTTTCTTCAAGTTTATTGTAATTGTCTATTTTCCCATTTACAGAAAAGTCGAACTCTATGTCAGATGATAGGTTTTTAAAAGGTTTAAGCAAACCTGATTTTTCTAAGAAACAGTACTCGTACAAAACAGAGCTTATAGTTACCTCTGTAAGTATCAAAAGGAAAGTGTCAAGTTGTCCAAATGAACTCAAATATTCTTTTGCTGACATTGGGACTGATTACTCCATTACTTTTCGTGACCAGCAGCTCCGCCTGAGCACGAGGATCGCCATTCTACCCAAACAGAAAACATAATAAGCAGAGCATATTGTAGGAGTGAGAAACAATGCACGGTGAATTTTAAATGACTCTTCTAATTGAAATGGTAGTCCTGGTGGTTCTGCAATAACAACTCAGTGTTCAAAATAAGACCAGCTCACAAAAAAAAATCCATACTAAGACATCATACTGTTACTCAATCAACCCAGAGACCACCCACACTACTTTGACCACGCTAAAACAAGACTTATTTGCAAAAATCTAGCAATTTGTCTTCTTGACATTGAACTTTACACGCTCCGCAAGCTGTAAAGCTGACACTTGTAATCGCATCAAATTGTCATATTATGACAGAGGAACATGCTATCAAATAACACAGGTTCCTGATTCAAAATTATATAGTCAAATGTAATCAGGATCATGTCAGAAAACTTACCTTATCTGTATACGCTTTGACCAGAGAGTAAAGCGTTGGATAACAATCTAAGACAGCAACAGCAACCTCCTCAGTTACCTGAGGAACCTGCATTGTAAACCAGATGAATTCCGTCACTGGAATAAAAAGTATTCTGAGGCTCATCATTACGTACTAGAGAGCTGACTACTCCGGCCCGCTAAAGCGATCAACTTTTCCGAGGAAATTTTTTGGGAGTACACTTAGCCCTGAAGTGAAAGCATATAATTACACTATTACATAGATACAGCTAAACCCACCTGCATGAGTTGTGTGGCAAAGACATCACTAATGGTCAGCTTGTCAATATCGTTACATCTTTTAAGGAATTGATTGTATTCGGGACAGCAATCATCAGATTTATAATCAGCTAAAGATGAATTCAACTGATATTGGTCAGTGATTGCCAAAGTGAGATAACCATAACGATTGAGGGTGTCACCAAGCCCATTAGTTCGTTGCACGTCAAATCCCTCCAAGATCTCCGTAGTAAAACAACTGAAATGATAAAAAAGAAAAAACCGTTAGGGAAGCTCAGTTCGTTGGTAGAAACTAAAAGTACCCATAACGTATAAACAAAAGAAATAAAAGAACGAATGGTGTAAAGCTTCAATTACACAATGAAGAAGATATGATCAAAGTAATGATGCTGTATAGCCTCGCTCTCTACTCAAAACAGTTGAAGTTAAGCCTACCACATTGAATCCATGTACTGAATCAAACAGGTTGGTGTTTTAAAATGTTACTATCTTTAATTTAAAATCTTGTCCAACATAGTAGGATATATATGGATGATTAAAATGCCTTCTTGAACTAGGCTAGTCAATGTGATTCAATAAGGTGGGACTTTAAATCAACACAACATCAAAGCGAACAGATCTCATCCAACTAGGCTTGAGGAAAAAGTCAGATTGACAACAGTAATTAGCTTGTGGGAAGAGAGACAATAAGCTAGACGTAAAGACTTGTTTAGGGTAAGACCGTAAGAGCACATTCTAAACCGCAAATTCTTACGCTGTTTTAATGCTGTCAGCTCCATCACAAGCATTTGGATCACCTTCCACCAAATATATGATTTTCTTGATTCCAGTTCTCTGAAAAAACAATCATGGCATTCTAAAAGTATCAGAATAAGACATCATAAGCAACTCAACCAGAACAGCTCATAATGATAAACCTGTTCTAGATACAAGAGTGTACTTTGCGTAAGCAGCTAACAGGGTTCAGATAGGTTTTGTGACACCATAACAAGAATCACTTCAGTTCAAGAAAATTCTTGAGAAAAGGAAACCAACAATCTTCAAGCAGATCCATTCAAAAAAAAAAAAAAAAAAACAATCTTAAAGCAGAAAGGGACAATACACGGAAGGTTCCTTAAGAGTACTACTAACTGAAGGATCCATTGACCAATATCTAAACTGCTTTCGACAGCTCAGAGTGCAATGCATCAGAAAACTTTCCAAAGACAGAGGTGTTATAAAAGCAAAGCAAGTTTTTCAACTATTTGCTCTTCCTCTGCTATGTGTTACTAGTAATATATCTACAAAGGCCTACAAGAGAACATAATTGCTTCCCAAGAAACACCAATATTCAGTTCAGTTATAATCTGAGATACAAAGTAATGACTATAAAATAGTAAAAATCCTATCATAAGTCAGAACGTCATCAAATTAACAATTGACACAACCATGTTTAAAAATGTTCTGCCCTCTCCGCTTGGAAAACGAGAATGAAGAAAGGGAGGCTAGCCGAAGTGTGGAAGATGGTTCCAATAGCAATTTGGTGGTGTACTTGGAACGAAAGAAATCATCGCATTTTAGATGATATTATGTTGACACACCAAGACTGCAAATTTAGGTTTTTGAGGATATTGTACAGTTGAAGTCAAGTGTTAAATTCCCACAGACACTGGACTTTCATTCTTTTTGGGGATAAATTTTCTCATGATAGTCCTAGAGCTTGATTAGCTCTCTTTTGTATATGATGTCACCGCTTTAGGTGTCTTTTTGTATATGGGACTCACCCCCTTAGTGTCCTTTTGAATAAAATGATATCTTTTCTTCCTTGCAAAAAAAAAAAAAAAAAAAAAAAAAAAAAAAAAAAACAGGCTCATCTTATTGAACTTTGCAAGTCATCAACATCTTTCAAAGGGAGTTAACCAATGAAAAACTAGAGATATATATAATGAATAAGCTACAGAAGGAAACTCAGCTTCACACTGGCGAAGAACAAAATCAATGGAAAATGATCACGATCCATGAAAACAAAGAAGACTAGATAAACAAAGGCTTTAGACTTCAGTGAAATGTAAATAAAGAGATGAAAACAACAGAATAATGTATAATTGCGAACCCCAGTGAAAAAAAAACAAGTTATAGTGTAATACATAGCAATACAAGATCTATTTAGGGAAAAAAAATTTTACCAAGAGCCGCAGTTTCTGATCCTTATAGCGGTTATCTCTTATTGAACTACGCAGGTCATCAACATTCTTTCTTTCAACAATGAAATCAAGAACATATTCAGTGTGATACTGCTTATGGCGTGCAATCCAAATTCCATCTCCAACTGGTAAGCGCTTCTTCTGTGTAAATAACAAGGGCATGTCAAATGAATGCAACATCTAATAGGCAACATTTGTTCAAAATTTAGTAACCTGATCAGGAATTAATAATGATGACACCAAATGAGTTGAAGCATACAGCACGGCAACTAAACATCCAACATCTTCATGATGATAAAGAGGAACCACCAACAACATTAAGTACTACAAAGGCTCTTGTCTATGGCAAGGTAAGGGAGGTGGGATGCACGTATGATTACCCTTATTTCAAAAACATATAGAGGCTGCTTCCAAATAACCCATGATGCATATTACATCTGTATAACATTCCATAGACAAACTACTACTTCACAATATTCGAAGCTCGGACAATTCAAAGATTAAGAAGAACCAAAAAAGAAATAATAGTATGTTCCACTAAATCGAACCAGGCAGTTCCACAAACAAAACTAAAAGAACTTTTCTTTCAATGAATTGTTTCTGCACCAATTGCCCATAATTTAATCTTAAGTTCTTAACGAGCACAACATTTAAAGAAAAGTACCCATTTCACACTCAATTTGAATTCATTTTCTTTGTACCATAAAAAGGTGAATTTTCAAGGATGAAAACAAAAAGAGAGATATTCTTTATTCAATATAGAATGGCCAAAGAATTCAGATGTCCAGGATAAGAAAAAACGAACAAGGAACAGGATGGCAGCTGGCTTGTAGTAACAATAACAAGAAACCATTAAGTGACCTCTATTTCAATTCCAAATTGTCTACTGGTAGTCTGTACGATGTTTCGTGATTTTGACCTGAAATAGAAAAGAGAATAGATGAAAGGACAACTTAGAGAAACAAAAGGAACAGTACCGTACAACAGACTTCTGTAACTTCTAGAATTATACTAAAAGAAATAATTTTTGGATAGGTCAAAAAGAATATACTGAAATAAATATCAAAAGGTAGACTAATGCAAACACAGAAGAACATCAGGCAAAGTCAAATGACTATGCTCCAATAATTAGGAAGTCATTTGGTAATAAATTAGAGAATAAAGTGTTACATTAAAAGGACTGCAACCTAAATGAATGAGTAATATTAACACAATCAGAGGCATATCTACCTGTGGCTGAGAGTTTTCGATTTTTCTTCAGAAAGTATAACTGTATATATAGATTATGTGTAGATCTCTACAACAAAGAAACGGTTGACGCATTGGCTAGCTCACAGATCTTCTAACCTGCTGGTCCAAGGATCAAACCTTGATAAAGGCATTTGATGTAGTTTTGTTGTTGAGCATTAAAAAGCTTTACTTCTTAAAGAAATTAACAACAGATGCAACACTATTAAGTGTCGCACCTGTGTGCTTTCAATGCTGAATGCTTGAAAATGGTGCAGGCTAAAACTAATCTTGATATCCCAGACAATCACACCTTTGAATGGTGCTGTATGAAGAGATATGGGTTAAGGATCAGGAAACAGGCTGTAGTATGCAACCTGATTTATCACATTTGGATTTGGAGAAACAAATGCAGAATGGATCTGGCCATGATTTCACCAGGTAAAGTTGTGAAAGTGGTGATGAATGAAGTCAGAATGAGAATTAGGACAGTAGCTCAAAACTTGAAAAGTGCTGATAGGAATTGGCTTATGATTAGAGAGCTATTGTAATTGTTTTTGTCGCTCTTAAGAGCTGTCTGTAATATATTACTGGCGTATGCCCCTTTGATTTTATAGGTATGGTTTTGATTTAAAGAAGTACTACATTTCTCAACAACAACAACAACAAAAAAAAAAAAAAAAAAAACTGTAACCCCCAACCGCACTTCCTCATCACCAACCACTAGTCCAAACACTTTCAATTATTTGTTTGGTGCTTGTTTTCTATATATATTAGATCTCTCAGATGCTATTTATTTTCATTTGGATTTTATTGGTGAGTGACATGTTTTTGCTTGGTTCTTTTTCTTTCTTTTTTTTTTTTGTTTCTCAAAAACTAAATAAGTCCAGTAGACATTCCGGGTAATAATAGCTATAAACTGGCATCCCTTTAAGATCCTAGCTTCGCCACTGAATAGTTACAATCAGCAAGTTCTAAATTTTTCCATGTATCTGAAACTCAAGAAGTCCCTCTTTCTCCACCTACAATCATCTCCTCCAACTCCTCTTTTCTACCACAGGTTGCTCCAACCCAATCCAGCAGCAACCCCTTTCCGACCGTTGCCATATCGACAGCATATCCATCACCATCACTATGTAAGCCTACTCTTCCTCGCCTACTCCCGGACACCCCTAGAAACAACACTCAAGAAAGCCAAAGATGGCATCTGTCGAGATTCGGGGTTTAAATTGGAAGAGCCGGTGTAAGGTGAGCAGTAAAGCTGGGATGGGTGGTGATTGGGCGATGACCGTTTGAAGGTATGGGATAGTATATTTGAAATTCAATTTCACAATTTCAAATTCTAGAATCTCATGTTTTTTAAATCTCCCATTTGCCATTTCTCAAAAAACTGTGTAAGCGGGAATGAAATTTTATAATGAGCACGAAATCACAGTGAAGCAATTGAGAGTAAGCTAACCTGATGAAATGTTCTCGGTCATCCAAAACCAAAACAACTTTGTATACATCGCCAAACTTTTCCAGAGGCTTAAGCGGCGGCATTCTTAAAACATTTTGACTGGCTCCAGATCCAGATTGAAGGGTCTTGCGCACCTGATTCTCCTGAACCATTCACATAGGGTTTTGATAAATTTCAAGAAAGAAGAAAACCGATGCTGGGTATTGCTAGCTCCTTTAATATAAAAACAACTGTAGTTGAACTCTTTTGGAAATCCTCAAAGTAACACATGATATATATAGCTAACAGGAACCAGAAAGCACTGAATGCTTACACATCTCAAGGAAGTAGAACACGTTTCAGAATTCACAGGGGACTTGGTATAAATTTCACCACCACTATCCAGCCCAGGAGTGAGATATTGTTGACCTAGACGAACAGATAAAATGGATCAACAACACAAATATATTAAGTAGTACAATTAATTTTATCAAATCTATCACTAATGTGAAAATATACAGTATCAGAACGCACTACATGCTACTCAGAAAAACCAGAATCATCCTTGTTTGGACTTATCCAAAAACCAACCCCAACTTGGGCAAAAATATGAATGATAAATTACAATCTCTTTCCCAAACTTTTCTTCGCAACATCAAATCAAGTGCCATAATATTTCGACTGATCAACAAAATGACCATTATGAAACCTATTACCTTTTGATGTATCACCAGAACTGCTTCCTGTAGTTGACCGTGGCACAGCTTGAATGCCATAAACTTCATCCTCTCGCAGCCGGCATAGAACTGTCAGCCAGAGCATAGACATTTCTTGCTTTGGTGAAGAGGCGGAAACTTCATTCCAAACATGTAGAACTTGTTCTATCGTATATCCCAATCTTGTAAACTACAATGGATAGAATTACACAGATAAGATGATATGAATTGAACTCTTTCAGTACGCCATAACTAGGTAGCGTCATATGTACATAAAGTAATGTAATAACAGTAAGGGATATGATTTTGAACTCTCACAGAGTAATAAAAAGACTGAATGTAGCAAGAGAAGAACCTTAGCAAGATACTCAGCAGATATATCATCCCTTGAGCCATTTTTTTTGTTCACATCAGCAGTGGTTGATGTTTTTTCCTTGGGAGAATCAGCTGGAACAAGAGTTACATTCTCTGCATCTTGTTTGTCTGAATCTGAACATTCATCTCCGTTGAGTGAATTTTGGGCAGACTCAAGCATGCCAGATCGAGATAAACACTCAACTGCTATTCGACGACCTTCATCGGAAAGCTTGTACCTGCACAATTCGAATTCAAGAACATCAGCCCCAAACCACTTCATAGTAAAAAGATTAATAAAGCATATTTTGTAATTTTGTATACAAACTCTGGCTAGTATAAATTCGTATGTGATGATGGCTTAAGCAAAAAAACAGATTCAAATTTTATATGTACACACTATAAGTTCAATGAAAATAACTAAGAAATCTATATTCGACCGAAGATGATATTATGATATGTAATTCTTTACAAAACCAATGCAACAAGACTAAACAGAGCCTCAACACAAAAATCATTGCAATAGATCTGACTGGCATGATAATCTTTTCTCCTCAGGACTCACAAGAACTATAGACTTAGATGCACGTCAAATACCGATTAGTCAAGCTTATTCCTCATGATGATCAGGTAAGAAACTGAACTTTTGAATCTATGGCAGGAAAGGAAGGATAAAGCCATACTTAGCTGGACAACTTGACTTTATTACAAGGGCTTTGTCAATCAGCTTTCCCATGGCACTCCACCCGGTATAATATTCCTTTGATGAACTTCCCATGTGCCCTGGTTTACCTTTTCCCCTTTCAGCCCTAAACACAGAAACAGACCATAAGACACTCAAACTTAAATCAAGCATCATAAGTTTCCTGTTCCCTGCATACACAGCACCCCGTCGTGTCTTTTGTGAAAACGACATACAAAAGTAAGGTAGTACAGGGAAATGGGTTGAGCGAGTGTGAAAGAGGTTGCCAAGAAAATCTACAGTATAGGGATAGAATAGAAAAGGTTCAACAGATCGCTACCCAATTGGGCCACGAGATAGACCACTTGCTTCAGCTTCATCAATCAGCTCCTGCTTACGCATATGTTCAATTCCATTTTCTTCCCCCCTAGAGAGCACAAATACTGGTAAAAAGCGATTCTAGCATAAAATCACCAAATGCTACAGGATACTGGATAACTTATTCTACAAGAAAACAGTAAAAGAAATAAAGAAACTTCCGAAAACAGATTACATCACTTTTGTTTCATATGAACAAACAGCACAGATTGAACCTTCACAATGTTCATACTATGTCAATACCTGTATAAGGCAATCAACAATGCATAAGCAGCAGAATTCTTTTGTGGCAGATACTTTCTGGTACCTCGAGTTTTTTTGCCTGGATCAATCACAGTTACCATGTCAAAATTGTTCTACATTACCTAAAGGATAATATTCTGTTCACATACTAAATTTCTAAACATAAAACCCTTAAAAAACAAACCATTACCTTTACTTGGTGAATTACCATCCTCAGCAACATCATTCTTGAAAAATCCACGCATCTCTCTCACCATCCATTTTCCAACATGCCTACCAAATGGTTAAACTATTATTATTATGCTGACATAACTGATGAAGGAAACAACAAAGCAGACTTTTTTTACAAACTGACAATCACTCGCATAGCTGTCTACACATACCCTAAACCATCTCATTCAATCCCACGACCCACGACTACATGTGGTAGACTATAATTCCTTTAAACCATGTCTAAAAGGTCTGACACTCGGTAGGTTTTGCTTTTTTTACTTAGTGTGGTATCAAACAGCTCATCTTCTTATATATACCAAGTCCACTATCGGAACTGGAACCACAAGAATATCGGACAAAGACATTTTTCGAGCCAACAAACATCTTTTCCCCTGATGGAAAAACCGTATGAGACCAATTCCATATGATAGAGCGTTTGACATCCGGACTCGGGTACTTACCCAATTTTCGGTAACCCTTCAATTCGATGAGCAGCCACTCAAAACACAGTGTACACAAGAATTCTAATATCACTCATAATCCCAAACCATCAATTAATCATCAATAAAAACACATATCCTACACGACAATCGACTGCACCCGACACCGGACAGGATATATTCAAAGACAGTAACTAGCATAACAATGTAAATTCCAGGCAATTCAAAAGCAGACTAGAAATGCACAATAAAGTAATATAAAATCCAACAAAATTGAGATAATAACTTGTAGAAGAAGACATACTTAAGAGCGAGAAACTCTCTGGGAGTCGTAATTGGGGATTTATGATGACAAACACTGGCAAAAGCTCTGTTAATATTGGACTCCATATTCGGCGAACGTCTCTTCTCCGATAAGCCGTTCCACCATTTTAGCATGTATTCCACCAATTCCTCGTTTTCTGGGCACTTAGCTTGTTCTTTACTCCCCATTTCATTGACGAAATTAGGGTTTTTGATTGGGGTTTTAGGTTTTTAGAAATTAATCGAATTAGGGTTTTTGATTTGGAGGGGAATTTTTTGGGGTGGTTTTCCGTTATTCGAGTGAAATACCCGCCACTCTGTCCGCTCTCTTCTAGTTTCAAAAAAATGATGCCGTAAAAAAAACGCTTTATTGTGAGAATTTACTCGTACTTTACAGTAATATCAGGATTTTATTACCGTAAAATTAAATAGCGGGTCACGAGTCTTGAGAAAACAAATTCACGACTTACAAAAAAAAAATTAGTTATAACATCATGTGCAATATTGCACGGGCTAAAACACTAGTACATTACAAAACATATATCTACCCATTTCTCTCTCCTTAACCCCCCACCAACCTCATTTTCTCGACATATTTTGAATTGGCATTTCATATTTTGAGTTGACATAATCATATGTGAGTGGTTTAGTTTTGATGTATTCTGAATTGACCTCTTTATGTATAATTTGACATGTTAAATTCAAAAGTAGTAATCTGCTACTTGTGAGCCATCACTCTCACTTTCTAAGCATATTTCGAATTGACATTATATATATTGAGCTGACAATCTCATATTTTGAGTTGACATTATCATTTGTGTACGGTTTTGTTTTGATGTATTTTGAATTGACATCTTTATGTATGAATTGACATGTTAATTCATGAGTAGAAATCTGTTACCCGTGAGTGTGCATTTAAGAGTGAAAAGGAGAAATGTGAGTTATTAAAAGTGGTGAAAATATCATCCTACCCCCCATATACATTTATAAGTGTATATGTCATATACACTTAGCCTTACTCGTAATGTAATCTCAACCTTCCACAATTTGACTATGAAAAAAAAAATTATTGACTGGTTCATCGCCCTTAACTCAATCTGGCTTGGTTGGTTTTGAGGTAGGCGGGGTTGTGCGTGCTGCGGCTCATCGTAAGCGTACTAAGTATGATGCTCGGTGCGCTTCTTTGGGCTATGACTTCCTTCATTTCCCATTCTCTTCGTTAGGAGAATTGGAGTGGAATCAGGGGTTGTGCTCTGCTTCAAAGCATTTAGGCTATGTTTGATAGGACTTATTATAAGTAGTATTCAGATCAGTTCAAAATCATTCATATCAAAGCAGATCAGATCAGAAATGTTCAACTTTCTATCAATGTATTTGGTCAAACATTTACAGTAGTTACCAAATCTTGGTAGCTATCGTAGAATAACAATTTTACAATACCTACCAAGTCATGGTAGCCATTGTAAAAGGCCTCAATCGGACCATCCGTTTTAATAAACAAAATCTTAGCCCTTAAAATCTTGACTATGAGAAAGACATTAAAATTTATTAAATTAATTAAAGTAAATTCATCCCCATTTACATCGCGCTCTCTCTCTCTCTTCTCCGCTTTCCCTCTCCCCACCCTTCCACCACCATAGCACCACCACCGCCCCTAACACCCAATTCAACCACTACACTGGCTAGAACCACCATCCGACCAACGTATCATTGGCGATTATGGATTATGACTTATAACTTCTTGCTCATGATTAAAGTAATGCTCGATGAATATGTATTGTGGAATGTTTCTTATACAATTGGTAAGTGGTGAATTTAATTGTGGATTGTGTAATATTAATTTTGCTCGTTGGTTGGTTTATGTAACTAAATAACTATGTGCTAAGTGTGTTTTTGAAAATAAAACCTAAAATATTTTCAAAATCGTGGTAAGGGTTTTGGTTTTCTACGAGTTGAGGTGTTACCTTACTTAATTTCACTAATTTTTTCAACTGTGCTTTTTGTGGTTTAAGACCCTGTTTGATAGGACTGCATCTTTCTAAACTGATCTGATCTGATTTGAATGACTATGACTGATCTGATAAGATCCGAATGTGTTGAAAATTTGATTGAATTTCAACGAATTAGTATCAATTATGGACCAAATACATTGATAAAAATTTGAACATTCCTGATCTAATCTGAATGACTCTAATCTGATCTGATCTGATTTAAATGATTCTGAACTGATCTGAATATTACTTTTAATAAGTCCTATCAAACAGGGCTTAAATCCACCACAGTAGATGATGCATGACGGAACGACGACTCACAAGAAATTAGTTGGATTCCATAAACTCGGGATTTCATTTATCGGGTTTTCTAACGTGTGCCCATAGGGCGCATGATAAAACTACATTTATTTCCTTAATTAAGTGATATTCTCACTTGGAAAAACAAATTGTGGAATCTTTTTGATTAATTCAGGAGAATATCACCTAATTAAGGAAAAAAATTACACAAAGTCTCATAAAAGACGGTCTCTCAATAATTTATTGAGAGACCATTGTACTGTACTACAAAGTGACTCTTTTTACATTGTTTGTAACCATAATAATACTTTTAGTGATTGTATTAATTTACTATTGTAAATCACATTATCTATGATTTTGTACGATCCCGTCATATAAAATTAGCTCAAATTTATAGAGTAGCCCCTTTGCAAATCTTAAATTAAGTGTCAAGGTCTTTAACTTAAACGATTACCAAAAGTCTTATAACGGCCACTAATTCTATAAACGGGGTCACTATGTAAATAATATGGTTGGTCTCTCAATAAATTATTGAGAGACGGTCTCCCACAAGACCTCCTGAAAAAATTAAATCTTATCATGTGCCCTATGACAGATTTTGGACTATTATAATTTGGGAAAATTCCAAGATACCCCTAATATTTTCGAGATTTTCAGGTATACCACTCAAGTTTCCGAGTTTCCCAATATACCCCCGAGGTCTGCGAAATGACGTTTTTTAACGTTTTTAGACTAATGGCATCTAACACCGTTAACCCCTTCAATGAGTTTGAATTTTTCTAACAGATTTGATCCTAATCACATTAAAAAAAAAAACCATTTTTAATTTCTCTCTCCTACCCTCTCCCCACCCCAAACCGATCACCAACGCCCAGTCTCCTACTATGCCAGATACAACCACATCGGGCACCACCGTAGTACCACCAATTCGATGGCCTTCATCCGATAACTGCTTCCTGCCACCTCCGCAAAACCTATTCACCCCCCCCCTCCGCCTTCAGGTAATTCTTCTCCCATCTTTCTCTCTCCATGGCGGCAATGAGAGAAGGGCGGTGATTGTGGGAAAGAGAGCGGCGGTGAAGCACGGGGAGGGAGGGTTGCATGAAATGGGGGAGAGAGAGAACGAGATATATGATCGTAGGGGCCAACGGAGGGGCGATCGGTGATCAGAGGTGGCCCATGTACGGTCAACAAAGGTTTGCCAATCGTTTCATGGCGATTGACAGACCACTGGTGGTGGTGCGTGCTGGAGGTGGTGGTGGATGACGTGGTTGGGGGTTGGGAGTTGTGGAGGTGGGACGAGAGGTGAGAGAATTGGTAGGTGCGACTTTTTTTTAGATATTTTTTTTTAACTATTTTAGTTAAGGGTTAATTTTATTAAAATAAGTGAAAGAAAATAATTTTGTAACGGCGTTAGAGTTCGTTAGTCAAAACCACAAAAAAAAGTCATTTCGCAAACCTCGGGGCTGTTTTGGAAAACTCGAAAACGTGAGGGGTATATCTGAAAATCTCGGAAGCCTAAGGGGTATCTTGAAAATTTTCCCTTATAATTTTAATTTATTGGATGTAATAGACCATTTTAGATTATAGACATTTTAGGCTGTGACTTCTGAAATCTCCTAGCATTTGGGTTTTTAACTCGAGTTCAGAGTGACAACTCTGAATTTTCTTATTTGTGTTTTGGTTCACGGCAAAACGTTTTTAAAAAGGAAGAAAGAAAATTTGGGGGTGTTACATTTATTGCATATATATGTAAACTTCAACTTTATGTTTCGAGACATTGAGGGGCTAGGGCCCCTGTAGACCCTGGTTATGACATGGTACCTCGAATTGCATATATAATCGATCTTAACAAGATTATAGCATTAACCCTTGTTTTTACTTGAACCTCAACGAGTAATATATATTTCAAATAGTGTTGTAAAAACTTTTAAAGGCAACATAATGTTAATAGTTAGCCTATCCTCCATACATCTTTTAAAGGTAAACCTATGGTATCAGGTTTAGAGGAGTCATATTAGACTGATGGTAGAAAACGAACAAGTCTACCACCCCTCGGACAAATGTATATTTCAAATAGTATTGTAAATTTTTTTACGAATCAATGGAAAAATCTACGGTGTTTCGCAAAGATGTCTACGAGATGGTCGAGTAAACCTCATTTTTAACATCTTTTTCTGAAATATCATCGTCTAAACTAGCCAAACCTCTTAATCAAGCTAACATCGAAGCTTTCCACTATGAGGAGATCTCATTTGCGAGACTTGTGCCATTTGTCAAATGATGTTGAATATGTAGTGCGGTAAATGGCTTGGACGATGCCCCGATAATGGACAACTTCACACAACCCACATGAGGTTTAATATCATCATTTTTCAAGCGGTACTTATTCTTCTGCTATAATCAAACTCCACCAGCACTTCCCACAACACATTGCTGGTGGTCCCATTCGGTAATGTTTTCTTTTCCACTTTGAGGACATGATGCAAAGCTATCCCAACTCTATGATGGAAATACATGACAATGATCCTTCAAATAATTTTTAGAGATAGACCAACAAACCCAAGAATTGGGGAATCGATGCCGCGAACTAAATTGTTTGCGTAGTGTGGTTTTCTCGCCGAACAATTCCCTTACCCCTAACACGACGAAACATACTAAAGACGATTTTATAAAACCTCTTACGCTTCAAAGGTAGGCACTTCGAAAAGATGTGCTTCAGATCACAGAAGATCGTTTTGATATCCATGATCTTCACCCTTATCACATCTCCTATATCTCCCGTATTTCTTGAACCTATCCATTTCTTTGCCTTTAATCTTGATGTAGTTCGGATTATGCGGCTCGTAAAGTTGCTTCAATATTTGAGAAGATGAGGGGTTGAGTTTGTCGCTGGACTTCAAGTTAGCGGCTTGGTATAACGAGTGGAGGCTGCCATAATGGCGGACAACCTCACACAACCAAACAAGCTCGTCGAGATCATTCAAAAAGCATACCAAAGTTGGGATCGATATAGATAACTGGGCGATGAGATGATTAGGATTGGTGGGTAATGGAACGCCTGACAGATAATACTTGGTGGTCGGAGCCTTAGGATGTTTCTTTGGGTCAAGTGTCACCAAGCCCACCGGCTGTCGAGAAACGTCCGGCACTTTGAGCCCCTTTTTCTTCTTCATCGTCGGAGAAAAAGAAAGAGAAGGTTTAGGGTTTTTGTTCGAAGAATGGAAGGGAAAGTTGGAGGAGGACTGGGTTTTTCATTGTTTCCTCCGTTTTTTTTTTAATTGTTTCAATAAGCGTTTTTTTTTTTACACTTGAAGATTTTTATTTTTTTACTACTTTAACTTATGTACTTCTCTCGAGGTGTGGAAATGTAAAATTAAGGGGACAATCTAGTCGTCTCAGAAAAACTTGTCGGGTTTAAGTTTCATTTAACCATATATTGTAGTTCTGAACTTTTCGTATGCTCTTCACTTTCATTCTCTATGAATTTTGACATAGAACGACATTTATATGTTCATGGTGTGTTCGTTCTATTCATTACTCCATCTGCCAGATTTAAGAATTCGCACCAAGGCTTGTGCCGCGTTTGATTGTGTGTGGTATTTGGGGAAATTTTCATTTGACATCAACACCTACACCTAGGTGTACATGCTTAACAACTCTTAAGTCCACCGCTATTAATAAATCACAAATTATTAGGTACCCCGAGGGTACGTAAAGCTACGTACCACCCTGTGTCCTTGTCCACTTGTTTGATTAAAGGCCCAGTCTAAAATAAGCATTCTGGCCTAGTCATAACATTCAACGGGCTATAGCTTATGTTGATTAGTCAAAGCCCAAGGCCCACTCTCTTTCTTTTCTCACAAACTCAAACCAACCCCACTCTCTCTCTCCTCCATCTTCCCCCTCCCCGACCCACCACAGCCCCGCCACACCTGTGCCGTCCCTCCGACTCACGCCACCAAGTGCACCCAGACACCACTAGCGGACGACCTACGCCGGCGACTTCCCCTATACGACCCTACGCCGGCGCCTCCCGTCATATACCCCACCACTAAGCTCCCATTTGTTCTCTCTCCTCTCTACGCACAACCAAGCCCATTGCCCGACTCCTACCGCCTCTAATATGGGCGACCCACCAGCCACCAATTGACGCCGACGACTGGAGTTTCTATTGTTGGGTGGTCACGATGGTGGTGGGAGAGAGAAAAAACGAGGAGAGAGAAAATGGGTTGTGTTGGTTGGGTCAGCGATGGGTTTGAGGGCCGCAGGGGTGGAGGCGGTGGGGAATAGGGGTGGGGTCGTCTTCTCTCACCGCCGGTGTAGGATCGCCGATCAGAAAGCGAGATCGGAGGTTATGTTCGTCGCCGATCGGAGGTGAATGTTCGGTCGAGTAACGTTTGATTTCTGGGAATCGTTTCAGAATACGACAGCGTTTTGGGAGAATAATCGCCGGTGATATGATGCTGCCGGCGATTCCGCGAATGCTGGCGAATTTCCGGCGTAAATCCCGGCGGAAGATGGAATCCCGGTGGCTTAGAATTTTCTGGGTGTCAAATTTCCCGATGGCCATTAGATGTCTTAAAAAAAATATCATTTTTCAATTTTTCAATTTTTTAATTTTTCTCTTATTATTTTTCACTCAATATTTGTCAATTTGCAGTCATTATTTCTCAATTTTGACTCGTTATTTTCAAATTTTCATTCATTAAATACCAGTTTATAGTAATTCTTCATTTACAATCATTATGTTTCATTTTTTCACTCATTATTTTCAATTTTCACTCATTAAAAACAACTTTATAGTCATTATTACCCAATTTTCACTCATTATTATTCAATTTTTCACTCATTATTTCTCAATTTTCACTCATTATATACCACTTTATATATAATGACTAGAAAATAATAAATAATGAGTGAAAATTAGAAAACAATGACTATACAATAGTAAATAATGAGTGAAAAATAGAGAACAATGACTAGAAAATAGTAAATAATGAGTGGAAAATAGAAAATAATTACTAAATTAAAAGCAATGACTACTATAGATAATGACTAGAATGAGTAAATAATGAGTAAAAATTAGAAAACAATGACTAGAAAAATGGTAAGTAATGAGTGAAAATAAGAAAACAATGACTAGATCATAGTAAATAATGAGTGAAAAATAGAAAACAATAATGACTAGACATTTGAAAACAATGATTAGTATAGATAATGACTACAAAAAAAATCAATGAGTGAAAATCAGAAAACAATGACTAGAAAATAATAACTAATGAGTGAAAAATAGAAAACAATGATTAGACATTTGAAACCAATAACTAGTATATATAATGACTAGGAAAAAAAAAAGTAAATAATGAGTAAGAAATAGAAAACAATGACTAGAAAATAGTAAATAATGAATGAAAATCATAAAACAATGACTAGAAAATAGATAATGAGTGAAAAATCGAAAACAATGACTAGAAAAAAGTATGAAATGAATGAAAATAAAAAAACAATGACTAGAAAATAGTAAATAATAAGTGAAAAAAATAGAAAATAGTGGCTAGACATCTGAAAAAATGACTAGTATAGATAATGACTAGAAAAAAAGTAAATAATGAGTGAAACTCAGAAAACAATGTCTAGAAAATAGAATATAATGAAGGAAAATCAGAAAACAATGACTAGAAATTAATAAAAAATGAGTGAAAAATATAAAACAATGACTAGACATTTGAAAACAATGACTAGTATAGATAATGACTAGAAAAAAAGTAAATAATGAGTAAAAATCATAAAACAATGACTAGAAAATAGTATATAATGAATGAAAATCAGAAAACAATGACTAAAAAATAATAAATAATGAGTGAAAAATATAAAACAATGACTAGACATTTGAAAACAATTACTATAGATAATGACTAGAAAATAGTAAATAATGAGTGAAAAATATAAAACAATGACTAGAAAATAGTATAATGAATAAAAATCAGAAAACAATGACTAGAAAATAGTAAATAATGAGTGAAAAATCAGAAAACAATTACTAGACATTTGAAAACAATTACTATAGATAATGACTAGAAATGAGTAAATAATGAGTGAAAATTAGAAAACAATGACTAGAAATTTGAAAACAATAAGTACTACACAAATTATTAGGTACCCCGAGGGTACGTAGAGCTACGTACCCCTCGTGTCCTTGTCCACTTGTTTGATTAAAGGCCCAGTCTAAAATAAGCATTCTGGCCTAGTCATAACAATTACAAGCCCAATTAAACGACTTTCATGCCGGGCCTTCACTATATCTGTGCTGGAATTTTATAAAAGGGACGGGGGGTACGTAGATTTACGTACCCCCGGGGTACCATATATCAATTGTTAATAAATAATATATTAATATTATATTGAAGGAAGTATATGTTTTTTTAAATAAAGTGGTACCAAATTTGTAGGAGCTAGGAGTATATACCGAGGAACATAATAAATTAATTTAAATTATTCTTCTAAAAATAAAAGTATATAGCAATATTTACATTTACCTAGAAAAAAGAAAAAAAAAGGAGCAGTACATTTACATTCACCTCTCCGCGTTCACCACCTATCACCACCGCCGAAGCTTCGGCCACCAGATCCCTCTCATACACGCCGAAATCAACTCTGAACTCTCACCGCACTCATCACCGACCTTCATCCTGGAGGAATTGTTTCTCCAACGACCTCCCACCAGAAACATCCTCCGACAACCCCTCACCTTCCCATAACCCTTTCCGGCGACCTTCGTTTCTCCGGCAGCCTTGCCGTCGACCTTCTTCACCGGCATCCCTCTATCCACCAACCACCTCTTCTACACCCCTCCTCCTCGGCGACATTTTTCTCTGCGGCGATAACTCCGGATGTAACACCCCGTGTTTTTGGGACTTCTGATTATCGAAGTTTGTGGGAAATAATCATTTTGGGTAAATTGGGGTTACTTTCCTAATTTGGTCAATTTCCTAATTGGGTAATTCGATTAGTAATTTACCGAAACCCGTCTTACTAAAACCCGTACCCTAAACTATAAATAAAAGAA
>JBBYHQ010000017.1:677711-696837 GCA_038382645.1 Spergularia azorica
GTCAGCTACTATTTTAGCATTCAGCTACTATTTCAGCGTTCAGCTACTATTTCAGCTAGTTTTACCAAACATAGCCTCACACTAATACTAGGACTAATAAAAAGTTAAAATGAGGATCAAGGTTGGCCTAATAGTTAGTAACTCAACCTGTCTGAGGGTTATTGCGGGTTCAAATCCTCATACCCCCACCCCCACAGCATTAGTGAGTCCTTTGTACAAAAAATATAAAAAAAAACCGCTAAAAATGCACAATAATACTTCATTGGATCTAACCTAAACTTTCCGCTCCCTCGCGCACTTTGAAAAGAAAAATAATTATTAATTATGAATGACTTATTTAACAATTAAATATAAAATTAAACTAATAATTATCACCAACAATTTTTTTATTGTCTCTCTAATTACTCATCACTCGACGAAAAACGTAATATTCTAGGAATGGAGAAAACAAAGCCGAAACCCCCAAAAAAGGGCGGAAGTTTAGAAATGACCAGAGGAGTACACATTTCGCTAAAAAGTACAGTCAGTTTTGATCAAATAGTGTTTCGAGAGTACATGTTGGATATTATGCTAAAGAGAGCTCCACCTGTGAGTGTCCCACATTGGAAAAAGAGGAGATAGTTGATATGTTTATAAATCAAGGAGTTACTCCACCTATTACCAATTGGTTTTAGGATGGAACCTCCTTGCGTTTATGAAGTGGACTCTCTCTCCTCCTACGGGTGCGGCCTAGTCCCGATCGTGGTTTAACATATTACTCCGTATAAGGGTTTAAGGATTTGGATTATAAGGACCGTTGAGTCGACCTTACTGCTGAACCAATAATCGTGGTAATAACTAATCAGCTAACAAGGAGACATTGACAAGAGTGGATTGGAAGCAGGATAGGGAACAAGATAAGAGCTAAAGTTTTAATTTTGGGAATTAATAAGATAAGAACATTGATACACTTGATTTGATCTATAAATTAATCTTAATTCTATAGATTTTGAGCATCCTAAGATGCATTATGTGTCCTACCAACCCCTCTAATTTGTCTTCTTCCATCGACCTTACTCTTAATTTCAGTGACATTATGATGAAACCAAAATGACATTTTTCTTAAAAAATTGCATCAATTACTTTAATCCAATCTCTGTCTACCAAGTGGAATTTGTTTGCTTGGGGACAATTTGGGATGACCTACTGACATTATATTTACAGATATACCCAAAATTTTGCTGTTTTAATCGAAGAATAGAAATTTCAGGCAGTTGTTATATGACATTTGTGCGTGCAACGCTTATCAATACATACAACTAAATTTTGTCACCCGTCATTAGGTCAACTAGTTAAAATTTTCTGTTTTTATGACAAAATTTGACCTAATTTTCCTCAAATTCGAAATGAAATGGAGTAGTTAGGAACACCCCTTTTGAGGATAATCCCTATGTTGTCTTCCTGGAGAACTTGAATGATCGGTTCAAATACTTTGCTGAAATATAACTTGAATTAATGAATGAAATATACATGCAAAAACAACGGGGCATACCCCCCAAGCAAACAAACCCATAGCCTTTAACACAAAAGTCTACATATACACTTGACATTCACAAGCTAAGCAATACAGCAGAGATTATGTCGCTCAGCAAACTATAATTATACCCTTAACTAAGACTTTATGTCTCATTAGAGCACGTACAGTGATGTGCTTCATCAATAATTACTAGAGAGAGAAACTCCCATTCCGATCTTGAACTCCTGTGCAGCATTAACCAAAAGTATTTTAACCAGGAAATGACTAACAAAAGTATGTTACATTAATTTTTTTTTTTTTAAAGAGACTAACAAAAGTTTTAGATACATTATCATGGCCGTCCTAGGAACCATGGATCGACAAATGTATTAAGCCAATAGTAATGAAATTATACAAAAACTGTCATGCATGATGCAAGTTTCCAACCATAAATGGGTCCCTAAAACTTTGGTAGATTTGGTCATATAATCCTCAAACAGAGCATTATATGTTACACAAATTTCTTAGAGCAAATTTGTCGAGCTTCTTCATAATTGTTTCTTGGTTTTCATGCAAACAAGAATTAGGTTAAGAGATAGGCTTATCCCAATTTATATATTAAAAAATTGGGTTACATATACTTCGTATTATCTTTCCTGACTAGAGCATCTTACACTAATAGTACGGGCAATCTTCTACAAAATTGTGAAATCAATTTAACGGTTAAAGCCAGCCTAACACAGGTTGTTCAATTATAACAGTCGAGAATCAAACCAGTGAACATGTGTCTGATAAATGAGATTATAAGAGCTCTAACTACTCATATCAACTGATTTTAATATTAAGAATAAGGATTCCAACTACACAAAGTAAATTTTTGAATACTATAATAATATTTTCATTAAGAGATGGACGAAATGCTTGGGTCAATCCCTAATAGCTACTCCTAGCTTTAAGCTAAGTAGATTATTGTTTACTGTTGGTCGGTCTAAGGGTCTCTTTCTACATATAGTCTTCTTTTTCAAGTATCCTAACAAATTTAAGTTATACGGTACATTGACTTTGTAACTTAACTTTCAACTTACCAAATAACAATCTAACCATCACCCTTGTTAGTGCATAGCATACTCTTAATTCATACTGTAATATTTGTTAACGTTATGATTTGAATGGAGTATGGAGCATATGATAAAAATTCAAATAAACTTTAATGTCAATTAACAAAGGTAAATAACGGAGGGACTACTTCACCTTGTGTAATGCTGACCAATTAGCAATGGATTTGGGAAGTAAATGCATGCAGAATTTCACATGATGGTAATGGTTTCATAATATCTAGTAGAAGGATTTAGTGGGTTTTATAATCATTATGTATCATTCTCAAATCTAGATTATGAAGTGATGGATTACAGTTCGTATCTGGGAGGATAATTTGTTGTGGTCATGAAGTGTGTTCTATTTATGTTGAACACCTCAACACTAGTTCAATTCATTTAACTAATGTAAATGGTTGGATCAACCCAAATTTACATGATAAAAGTTTACATGAAAGGGATCCTCAATGGACCCTAAAATATCCCCATCAGTCTAAATTTATTACATTATCATGATAGATGGTATGAAATTTCATTCAATGACAACACCAACACCCCAACGCCTTAAAAACTCCCCTCTTTAGGCGGGAAAAGGGGGATCAGATGTACACAAGTCTTACCCCTATCGAAATATAAAAAGACTGCGCACGGATGACTCAAAATTCGAGAATCACACCAATTGACTGTTATTTCACAAAATAAGAAGTATAAAATGTTTTTTTAGTCATTTTGCTTTACTACATTATATCCCAAAGCTAACAAATAACTAGTCTTTGGCTCCATTGCAAATGGAAAATGAATCTAAACTTGTCACTAAGCTAATAGGTCGTACTACAGAATTGTATTATCAATACTCAAGATGTTGAGTTTAGTTTAATCAAATATGAAAAATCTCGACATTACTCTGCCAATTTTGGGTCTTGTTGTCATATCTCGTCAACTTTTGACAGCTCTAAAAAGTCTGCCGATATACTATTATACCACAATAAAACAATTACGATTTCACCAGAAATGATACCTCACAATCAATTCATGTAACATCAATCCTTGATTCTCCATTCCTTGGCTAGAAATGGCACACACAAGAGCACGACAGTATCTGCATTAAACTTGAGCATGGATTGTCATTATGTAACAGAAGAATTTCCTGATTTTGTAGGTTGTTGAGATTTCAGGCTTCAAATCTTTCATAGTACTATAATTTCATTAAATAGCTAAAGTCCAACATTTGTCTACTAGCCCAAAAAGTTGTGACCCCCCAAAAAATTGTCACTGCTCTCCTGGCTGCATCACCCTGACCCACAAGGCCCCCTAAGATCATCATCCATGGTTTATATCTAGCCAATTAACCATAATGGCTCTAGCCCATTTGACCTGCCCATGAATTTGTGGACCCATTCTACTAAGGTACTACCTTAGCTCCTTTTAACATTGGCGAATCTAGTCCAGTAAAATTGTAGTCTTTTCAATTATAAGAATATTGTTTTGTTTCTCTATTTCGAACATTTTTTGAGTAATATTTACATGTTTTCGGAACATTCAGATTTAAAATAGTCGGTGACGTCGTTGAATCTTTAGCTTGTGCAATGTGTGTATACATTCCTTGTCAAATCGTTGCTCAGATTTGAATGCAACTATGACAACAAAAGAAATCTTGTGAGATTCATGCTTGTATTTTCTCATGCAAGCATGACAAGGGTTAAGATATAGGAGTAAATGAACGGTAAGGCCAAAGGGGCTCATCCGAATTCGTACTAAACTCAATTATTGCTATATACGATCCTCTGATAAGATGAGACAATTAGAGTTCTAATGATATAAAAAAAAAAAAAAACACTACAGAAGACTTACTTAAAAAAAAAAAAAAAACTACATAAGAAACGGAAGCGTGACACACAAAATGTCGTAGTAATGGCTAGACTGATCAACCAAACTCGTCAATGAGCGCAAACATCAAACACTATCAAGGACTTAAAGAGTCGAAATCCAATTGATCACACTCTGTCACCAATAGTATGTAACAAAAGGGATCAAACAAAAACCAGTTTGAAGATCTTATTTATGCATAAGAAAAATGACATACATGCAAAATCGTACCAACTTTTTCTAGATACGATATGTATAAACCCCATCCCCCTTCAACTTCATTGTATTTTGACTGCTGATTGGTTGGGTGACACCCTGGCTAGAGGGATCACCTAACCAGCTTGTGTTCTTACCTCCAAAAAAAAAAAAAAAAAAAAAAAAGTCACTATAAACTATGGTTTTACGAGCATTCACCTTCTTACATGAAACTAACAGTAAAAACCATACTTATAGTAGTTCAGAAAAGGATGGCAATACAACTTGGTGCTGGATACTGTGTCCCAAAAGTGCAAAGATTTTGTGAAATCTTACTTTGTTGTAGCCTTTTTCCTCTTGAAGTTGCACATATGATGCTTCTCTCAGAAAAGAGCACAAAAAGAGTGGAAAATAATGAAAATTAATACCACCATCATGCACCAGTGCACCACCACCAACAACGACAACAATAACAACAAAGCCTTATATTAGTCTTGAAATGATCTGATTTCTGTTAACATGGATTGTCGTATGAAAAAGGAAAAAGCGAACTTGTATAAACTCTTCCAACCTATGTAGGCAGTCTTCATACGATAACTTTACACCAAAAAACAGTAAAAGTTGAGTCAGACACCCAAAAACTTGTATAAATTCTCTCCATTTTCTCAGTTCTTTGGAACCACTCCTTTAAGAGTTTTAGCCTATGCTAAGAAACAAACATCTTTCATCTTCGTACTAACTTAGCATTCTTCAAACAAACCAAAAACAGTAACTTATTTCCTAAGAAAGATAGAAAACTACAGAAACAATGATTCCTAAGTTTATACGCAATAATAATATCCTGCAACTTCTTAAACTTTACCTTAGAAAAAGCTATATGCTCTTCTTCATGAGCATTATGGCTACGCAAATTGCTCAGTGCTTGTATAGCATTTCCCTTCCTTTCGAAACACTTCCAATTGAAGGCGATTTCAGCTTTCGAGAAATTCACCATGCTGCACAGGATTTCGGCAACAGATTCCATTTCCATCCTATAGCAATGCTTCATCCAAAATCTGTGTCTGATATAGCCAGGACTGTTAAGCATGTTTGGGAGATGGGTTCGAGTTCTGACCTTACAGTCGCGGCTAGAGGGTGCGGTCATTCACTGCAAGGCCAGGCTCAGGCACACCGCGGCATTGTGATTGACATGGGATCTTTAAGGTCTCATCCAATGCAAGTTCATGCTGATACGGTTCGGCCTTATGTAGATGTTCATGGAGGTGAACTCTGGATAAACATCCTGCATGAATGTCTGAAATATGGTCTGACACCAAAGTCTTGGACAGATTACCTACACCTTTCTGTAGGGGGTACTTTGTCTAATGCTGGGATAAGTGGTCAAGCATTTCTCCATGGCCCTCAAATTAGCAATGTCCATAAACTCGAAGTTGTTACAGGTCTATTAACTACTTGAAACCCATTTACTTGTTTCATTTTTCACAATTGTCAGTTAACTACTTGAAACCCATTTACTTGTTTCATTTTTCGCAATTGTCAGTTAGCTTGGCTGGTAAAGTTCGGATGTCACTTGTCAGTGTATTACCTATGACTAAACCTCAGATACCCCCTTACATCAATATCGCCCTTGTGACTCCGTTTGAAACACGGAAAAGGTGTACGATATATGATGTGGAAATAGAGTTTTAGAAAATTGTGGAACAATGGTCCAACTACTGTAACACTAGAAAGAACAACATTGGCAAACATATCTATCAGATGATCCAATTGGATTCTGTTCTGCGTACATAAGTTGAATTAAATCTGACTTATATAATCTCCACTACAAAAAGCTTAACATTTTCCTCTTGAAAAAGACACAAGTCATAATAAGTCATATGAAATTATTATAATTTATAAACTTACCAGATATTGTTAAAAATTGACATTCAGGTAAAGGAGAAGTACTGAACTGTTCCAAGAAGCAAAATGCAGAGCTCTTCCACAGTGTTCTTGGAGGTCTTGGCCAGTTTGGGATCATCACCCGGGCGAGAATTTCTCTGCAACCAGCTCCCACAATGGTAAGACTAATTGTACAATTTTTCGAAACAGTTATTATGCGAGTGTAAATATCACCACCCGATTACATGACTGATACAAGTGCCCTCTACACAGGTAAAATGGATCAGAGTTTTATATTCAGATTTCGACACGTTCATCAAAGACCAGGAACATCTGATATCAGCAGAGGCCACATTTGATTACATAGAAGGCTTTGTAATCATAAACAGAACAGGTCTACTAAACAACTGGAGAACATCTTTCAACCCACAAGATCCAGTCCAAGCAAGCCAGTTCATGTCAGATGGCAAGACATTATTCTGTCTCGAGATGGCGAAATATTTTAACCCTAATGAGGTTGATCTTGCAAACCAGGTAAAACTGAAAGCAGTAATTAATCCTGATCACACCAGTATATCAGAAACACCAGTATATCTGAATTTACTGCAAGACTAATGTTCTTCACATAATTATTGATGCAGAAAATCAAGTACTTGCTTTCGGACTTAAGGTACATCTCATCTACACTATTCATAGCAGAAGTCCCCTATGTAAACTTCTTGGATAGAGTCCACGAGTCCGAAATCAAGCTGCGGGCTAAGGGACTGTGGGAAGTACCACACCCATGGCTGAACCTGCTCATCCCCAAGAGCAGCATTCACAAATTTTCTGAGCAAGTTTTCGGAAACATTTTAAAGGACACAAGCAACGGACCTATACTTATTTACCCAGTCCACAAATCAAAGTAAGAACATATAGCAAAAACTTCAGTAAAACACCTCATCTTATCATAGGACTGTCATACTCAAAACACGCCAGTTAATGTCATTGTTGGTTGCGTAAATATTACTCAAAACTAAGAGTTTACCACTGAGATGGTTTGTTTAATGTTTTGTCAGGTGGGACAACAGAACTTCAGTAGTCATACCAGAGGAAGATATCATTTATCTGGTGGCATTCCTAACCTCTGCAGTTCCTTCTTCGACTGGAACAGACGGGTTGGACCATATCTTGACTCAGAACAAAAGGATTCTAGATTACGCAGAATCAGCCAAGCTAGGGATCAAGCAATATTTGCCCCACTACGGCACACAACAAGAGTGGAAAGCACATTTTGGTCCAAAGTGGGAAGTTTTCACACAAAGGAAAGCAACGTATGATCCTTTGGCTATTCTTGCACCAGGCCAGAAAATTTTCCAAAAGTCTATACCTTTCTCATGACACATAAGCACCACATAATCTCGAAAACGACTTGCAGGGACAAATAGGAATGTTCCGAATAGGCGAAATATGCATATATATATATATGATCATGTAAATGTAATTTAGTTGCCTAAATATAGCAAAGAGGGCATTATCTGCCTCAAAAGTTAACAGAGGCATGTTATAGTTTAGGATAGATATTATTGAGTTTAAGAAACAGTAATCAAGATGTAAGAACATTTGATAATCAGCTGAATGTAAATAATGATGAGCAAGATTACCAAAATATGAAACTATTCTAGTACGAATATGATAACAACAACAACAACAACAACAACAACAACAACAAACAACAATGACAACAACAACCTTAATCTCGAAATGGTTAGGGGTCTGCTAGTCGTAAACTGTCACATGACTCATATGGAACTTCGTCCTGTAATAAGGAACTTAGTCCTGTAATAAGCTAGTCAAAGCAGCTACCATATTAAGCTGAATATTACAGCTAATCGGTATGTGCCAATCATGGCCTTAATTTTCTTTAAACAAGATAAAAGAACCAAGTATACAGCTCACAACTTTTCTAGGACATGGCATCATTCAGCAGTTAGAGCCTCTTTGGTGGTGA
Organism: Spergularia azorica; assembly: GCA_038382645.1. NCBI lineage: Eukaryota > Viridiplantae > Streptophyta > Magnoliopsida > Caryophyllales > Caryophyllaceae > Spergularia > Spergularia azorica. Next base: position 686,233 of record JBBYHQ010000017.1, read on the forward strand.
GAAGACGCTGTGATCTGACTCCTGTGTGCAAAGAATCGAAAATGAACTCGGTCAGGATTTCGGACCCTTTCACAGAGGGAGCACTAGTTATGACTTCCTCATATCTATGTAGTAATCATTCAAAAAATAGTTAAGATTCACTGCCTTAAATGAACAATGACGTGAAGACTTTTATGCAGATATTGCACTCCTCAGAGTCTGACAAGCAAAGGGAAGTCATTCTTGCTACTTAAGTGCCATACAAAAAAAGATCAGTAGGAGACAAAGAAGTGTCAGCTAATGATGCTCAGAATGAACATTGAATTGAAGATGACATGCAAAAGCAGATAGAAAAAGCTGATACAGATCAGATCACAGGTATCATCACCACACTGTTCACTACTGGATAAGTTGACAGGCTACCGCAAATCTCTGTCGCTTTTTCTCATGACAGTGGCAAATTTCTGTTTGCAAAATTTAGGTCAGTTCCAACTTAAGATGATTCTTTCCTGCTCTTCCTTTCTGGAAGATAACCTTGGATCACGATAAACACGAACCAAGGGCTTGTACGAGCACTCTGTCGGGCAGAGGGAGAAAGAGTTCCAAAGTTGCAAATGCATAGGAACCTATATGGCTATATGTGCTGATCATAATGTCTCAAAGTGACAAAGTTACAGTGAAGCCATTTTCTTTTCTTCTAGTGGATGAGTCAAGAAGCTTTTCAAGTAAGTGAATAAAAATCAGTGTTCTGTAACCTTTGAGCTGACATATATAGGCCATGGCTTACAGTAAACCTTAAAAAGTTTCGACTCGACATCATTAGGTAACTCCACAAGAACCCAAGAGGCACAAACCTTAAAAACTATGATTGTTTCAAAGTTTCAACATCTAACCATTATTACATCTTTGATTCAACAGCACAATTGTTGTTTAACAAGTTCAAAGAAAAGAGAAAAAACAACTGTTAGCATGCTGCATTAGTCCAAAGCTAATCATTTATCTCTGATATTACGAAAACTCATGTAACTCTTCATAAGACACTAAAACAGTACATCACAAAATATGCAGATAGTATGTCATATGTGCAGACAATGCAATGCAAAGTTGCAAACCAAATTGGTTGATTACTTGTGCCAAGAAACTAAAATTTTCATTTCTAAACAAAGTTGAAAATCAAATTCAAATGTAAATACACGGCATAAATTGTACCACAACAAATGTACAATTGCTATTGCAGCTCATAAATCTGGACATATGCCTCAGTGAGGGCGACCAACTGCGGGAGTTTTTCGGAGATGAATAAATCTTGCACCTCGTACCAGTTTTGTTCCGACTCCCTCTGGACATAGGCTCGGTATGAACCTTGATCTGGCCTGCTACCACCTTGGTGGACAGTATTCGTGACCAAATTATATTTCGAGCATTGTCTCTCATCCTGATCCTGAATATACTTTCTCATGTCGAGGTTTTTAATAGGAAATGTAACCAAGGTGGGATTTTTCTCGATACACTTGACTGTGTTTTCTACAAACCGGCGCAGGTTGAGGATGAGATAACGCGGCAGTTTAGTTATCCGATATCTCAACCCTTGTGTTATTGTCTCCCCGTCAAACTTGTTCAACAAGTCGAATAGCAAAACCTGTGGGATACTACTGTTTGGGTCTTTGAATAGAGGCGCAAGAGGCAAATCTAAGTCTAGCATTACAAACTTCCTCCGGAAGCTTTTATTAGTAGCATCGTCGTCAACAATGTCGTCGTTTACAGTATCTTCTTGAATTTCTCCCTGGAAACATTCCTGGATAATGCTGGTGGTGGTACTACTGGTAAGGAGCCAATCGAGAAACTCGACTGGGTCGGATAGCACCCCGCTTTGAAACCGACCATTACTCGTGTTCATCACGGCTTGTCAAAACTCCTGTTACATGTCCCTTAAAATTCCGGGGTTGCCATATCCTGCGAGTTAGCTCTCCGAAACGGTTAACCAGAGGGGATTTGGACTGCTTGTAGTTTTCAGGCTTCAAGAAGAAGTCTCGCAGCGGTTTAACTCTCATAAGGGATTGAACCACGACATTGACAAAATCAGTTTAATTCAAGTTGTTGAGGCCAACAAGACCAGCCTTAGACAACAACTTATCATTTTCGCCATCATGCGTAAATTCAGGATTTAGGAGATGTCGCACGTCATCCAGACCAGCACTGTTGATTTCATACCCATCCGGTAAACAGTAAAACTTGCTGGTGTGCAGGTTAATATACACATGATGATCAGCTTTAATGCTATGCGCGTAAGCAGGGGTGTTCCGCCCTTTACCTCGGTAAAATTGGCCGCAAACCAAACACGCATACACGTTCAGCTCTCCTAAACTCAAGCAGCAACCCTTGTTGCTGAAATCGAAGTCCAGAACCTTGCGATTCACTGTATCAAGGTACGGTCAGTCTTTTCATACCTCAACTGCTCGATTCCCCTGTTTTTGTCGCTTCGAATCCTCGAGTTTCACCTCTTCACTCCCTCTCTTCTTGTTACTAACAGCCATCTTTGATTTCTTGTAGTTTAGTTATCTGGCAAAGACTATATATAATACATAGATAAGCTTGCGTATGGTGATTAGGAAAATGGTTAAGAAAGAAATAAGGAAAGTTCAGTAATTGTAATGGTGAAGAACAGGAAAGTTATTTAACTGTAAATAAGAAGGAAAGAAATAAGGAAAGTTACAGTAGTTGTAATGGTAAAAAAATAGGAAATTTATTTAACTGGTTGTGAGAGCATATGCATTACTACAGTTACGATCTTTCTTCTTTCTAGCGAGCTCAGCTGACATGACCACCGCGAAGAAAGGATTTGGGCGGCGCACACTACCGCTCGTCATCTCCGACCGATTCCTAAACTTATTCATGCTTCTGTGACCTGACTGACATGCTAATAAACCCAGCAACGTGGATACCTACCCAGCGTCCTAGGTGACCAACTAACTCCGTGTATCATCCACTTCACTGACTACTGATCTCCAGCCCACCTTTCTTGTCGGAGAACGAACTCTGACGGGTCGTTTTATTTTTCTACAACAAACAAATGACTCGTGTGTGTATCCGTGTAGCCATGAAGTTCTTACGGTGGTAGTGGTCATTGTAGTCATCGTGTTCCTAATTAGCTAGCCAAAAAATGTTCTCTATCACTCTTCTAATTCTACCTGAATGAGATTCAGTTTGTTTTCATACCATCCAACAATCCACGACTCACTTCCAGGACTCATTGAATTAACAAACAAGTGACAACTAATCCGGATCACGAATGCCTACTACTTCGGCATTGTCTACTAATCAAAGCACACCTATGACAGAAGACAATAACAAGAAGCTTGAACGATAAAAACACTACTAGCGGGACCAGGATTCAGCAGAGAGACAAATTCATTTAGCATTGCAAGAGATTGAACTGAGTACACTTTTACTAAAAAGAATTCAATCTACAAAGTGTTCTCAATAGATTGTGGACCATGAATATTGCCCTTATCAAACTCACCATCAAAATTACATTGCACCCAAAGCTCAACTATGCACAAGGTTATGATACAACAGAACAAAGAACATCACCACGCATCCTCTATTAACAGGAACTTCCAAAAGCGGTGTAGAGATCAATTTCAGCAACCACTACGCAAAGATGAATTTTGACCAAGTATGAGCGAGAAGGGTACCTCAATGAACACAACCAATACATTTAGGATATCCCCATGAGTCCATGATCAACACGGTTTTGTTCTCCCACTTGCAGTAACTTGTGGCCTGTGACAAGAGTGCAGAAACTGTCAATACACAGTCAACAAAATAATATTATACTTTCCCAAAACTTGAGCACAATGACAAATACGAGAAGGAATACCTCACTAAGATGTGATGACAGAGGCAACCCAGGTAGCATAGACGCTATTATCGTTCACACTGCAGAAAGAATCAAAATCACTTAGACGAAGTTCACGAATCTGAGAAATGACAAAATAACTAACCCATATCTTATCACACTTAAAAGTGATATTCATTACACTATACTACCCCGGTACCCCCTAGTTAAATTTCGTAAGATATGCCATTACCAAAAACTGTAATGGCATTGGCAGTCCCTTCCCACACCCAACTATATATAATTAATTAAATACAAAGTAACTGCATCTTCAACTACAGGCAGCTGATAAGTACTTGTGCTGTCACAAGGAAGAGTGCAATCTTCAACCCAGGAAGGTTTTAATTTATATCCTCAACCAGCCCTTCTAGCAAAGGAGGACCATTGAAACTTTTGAGCATCAAATGAAGTTCTTGATTTAGTCCAAGACATTAGCCTAATCAAGATAGGAATCTCAATTTACATTTTGATAAATTCATCAAAGATTTATCAAAGCACCAATTAACCAGTAAACATCTAAAACAAAAGGAGACATATAACGATATAAGGTACACTTACAGGTACATGTCGTCCAAATTTAAATCTGAAAATATATTAATAAAAAAGCGGAAGCCATCCGCACTTGTATCCCTGCAAAGGAGACCTGACAATTGCATTGGAAAGTGATGTCAGTGAGTTAGTCCAAAGAGATCATCAGATCAGCAAGCGAGCTGGTGGAAAATTGAGCCTACCTTTGCTCTCAGCTGCGAGAAGATGCTCCTTGGCCATTGCAGGTGCTACACCTAACGTTATTGCAGCGTCGCTGGGACTTATCCCAATTCGAAGGGAATCTGGGTTCAGCGCAAAAGCCCTGATTCTACCAAAAACCTGAAAGCAAATTTTTTGTGACTCATCAGCACAATGAATTATCATTCATACGTTTATGCCAGGCACATATAAGTCTGAACCCAAGATATATCACATCATCACTTAAGACGCATACAGACTAGGAAAACGATATTACCTCTTCATCACTGTGAGACTTGCTTTGAATTGCCATAACACCACTATCGAACTTCCGCATCATTACATGACTGTCACAACAAGTATTAACCAATATGAACAATCTGCCAGAAACTCATAAACAAAAGGATGAGTGAACAGAAATTATTCTTACACATCAAGCTTCTCCCAGAGAGTGCACGCTTGTAATAAATCATCGGGTGATATCAATTCTGCAAAGCACAAATCATATTAACTAGATTACCACAGTTGAAAAGTTACAATCCCGAATACCACACCAAACTCTATAAACCAAACAGTGAAAAGAACTCCAACGGAAAAGGAATAAAACTCCATAGTAGCTGAAATGAACCTGTTCCACGAGCTCGATTGAAAATGCAGTACACATCTATAAGGTTAATCATTCCTCCAGCCCTCTCCAATGGAATCTTCACAAAATCTGCTAACTACAAGAAAACAAACATCAGAGAGAAGGCAACCATGTTTACTATTCCACAGGGAGAACACAATCCACCCTGAAACATGTTAATCATACTTACACCTTTGCACTCCACTTGATGTAGATCCAAGTTCGTAAGAAATGCAATGCCAAATTTATAAATCAATTTTGCATTACAGCACAGTATGATGCATCCAGCAACAGCAATCAGTAACTTACTTTCAAAACTAAAAAAAATAAAAATAAAAAAGTAAGCAACTTCAATAATCATGCCCAACATGTTGACGTCACTATAAGATAGTTAATTTTGACTAATAGTTGATCATCCAACTTGCTACACAAAGGCAACGGCTTTAAAACTCTGGTTTTCAACAGAAACTGGAAGGATGATCCATCAGGATGACAAGAAGCTTAGGAAACATGTGAACACCAAAGGAATAAGACAATTCGCTATGAGTGCGCAACTGGTACTGGCTAGTTCAAAGTGTGATTCTAGAACCAATGAGATAAGACTGATATGAAGTGTAAACAGAGCAGTATCATGTTTCTGAAAATTCAATGGGCCAAATCTTAACCACCCAAGGGCATGTGCTTGGTGCCATATGGAAGTGTGAACAGGTTGCTGATAAGCACAACAAACAGTGGGGAGTGTTGGTCCAAATCTTATAGCTAGATGATGATGTCAGTTTCTTTGAGGAAAGTGAATGCTCGGGGTAGTGATTTTCTGTTCTATGACTTAAGAATGTGCTATCCCTGGTGAAGGACAGTTGGAGAATGATCCTAACTTTCTGGAAACAACTACAATAAACTTGCAGCAAAAGAGGATATTTTGAGGAAGATGTCTTTCAAAAACCAACTTTCTTTGAGGAAAAAGAATGCTCGGTGGAGTGCCCATGAATCCATGATGGATATGAGGGACCGGTTCCACGTATCTGCCTATCTGGAGTGCTTTATATCTGGAGTGCTTTATGCCCCTTGGGCACATGTCACTCGTCGAGCCTAGTGTGTATTTTTGGCCCATCAGGGGCAACTATCCTAGGATTTTAGCTCTAAATTTTTAATAAAACACATAATATTACCAATAGAAGCTCCTAAAAAAATTTTAGCGTATTTTGGTCGGGGGACATTTGGGGCCAAAAAACCATGGATTTACTTGGTATTTGGGCACTTTGACCATTTTTGTAAAGCAGCCAAATGTTCTCAAAACTGAGTATGGACAGACTTGGAGTGCCCTTGTTGGATATGACGGTTGGTTCATCAGTTAGGGAATTTTTTTTATGCTCCTTAGGCACAAATCACCGTTGAAGCCAAAGCATGTTAATTGCCGATTTTGGGACTTAGCCGACTTACCAAAGGTTTTTGGCTCTAATATTTTGATGTAACCCATAATACGGCCCCAAGGGGCTTCAGCAAAAATAAAAGTACTTTTTTTCCGGGATCATTTCGGGCAAAAAACCGTGGACTATATTCTTCGGTTGAGGCTAGTTTTAACCACTTTTTGAAAGTGGCCAATGTTCACAAAACTTAACCACGGACAACCTTGGAGTGCTCTTGTTGAATATGAGGGCAGATTCCTCTGTTAGAAAAGTTCTTTAAGCCCATTCGCCACATGTCACCCATCGAGGCTAGAGTGTGTTTTTTCGATTATAAAACCTACCAGGTTATTGGCTCTAATGCTTTGCTAAAACCCATACTATTACCTCTAGGGACTTCCATAATAAATTTGAGTCATTTTTGTTTCGAGGCCATTTTGGGCCAAAAGCCGTGGTTTAAATACTTCGGTTTGCCCAATTTTGACCACTTTTTTAAAGTAGCCTAATTTCCTTAAGACTTTACCATGCCAGCATTGTAGAGCCTTTGTCGGATATGAGGGTTTCTTCCTCACTTAGGATGTTCCTCGAGGCCTTTCGCCACATATCGCTCTTTGAGGCCAGCATGCATTCTTGGCCGATTTTGGGACTTACCATAGCTTTTTGGCTCTAATATTTGCTAAAACTCATAATATGACCTCAACAGGTTTCAAAAAATTAGAACTGTTCCGTGGCCATTTAATGCTAAATTAGTGGATGGTATACGTTTTGGCCATTTTGACCACCTTTTTCAAAGTATGTCCTCAAACCTTCACCATAGCCAGCCTTGGAATCCCCTTGTTGGGTATGAGGGTTGGTTCCTCTTAGGGAAGTTCTTCAAATTCTTTTCGCAAACCCGTTGAGGCTAGAGTGCGCTTTTTGTCCATTTTGGAACGTAACATAGGTTTTTGGCTCTAACATTTTGCTAAAACCCTTAACATGACCCTTAGGGACTTCCACAAAACTTTGAATTTGTCAAACTTTGAACAAAAACCATGGAATATATCAATATAACCTTTGAATTTGTCCAATTTTGGCCTTTCTCGTCACCTTTTCCAAAGTATCTATAGTTCTCAAAACATTAAGATAGATTACTTGGGGGTGTCCCGGATGAATTTTAGGGCCAGTTCCCCGTTTCAGGGGTCTTTTACACCCCTTCAGCTCGAGTCACACGTTGAGATTGTGCTTTAGTTTTGCCCATTTTGGGGCACCTATCATCGGTATTTAGCTATAACAGTGAAGGAATCAAGACCAGCGGCTGTAACCAAACAAATCTTAGGAAGAAAAAATGGAATGGCGAATAAGAGGATCTAAAAATGGGTTGCCTAAGAGGTTTTGATGTGTTAGTATCTCCATTATCTTTGAGGATACCGTGTCCACTTATTGTCCTCTTCTATCTCTTTCTTAGTTAATGATTACCATCAAAACAACAACCCTTCTACAATTACAGGTATCTAAACTTACATGTCAAGTGACATTTAAAGTGTCGTTGACACTAGCAGAAGATATTTGTGTTTCTAAACGTCAGCCACTTTCAAATTAAGGTTTGGATTGCAACAAGAGCATGTGAAGACCTAACTGCATATAACCACATCAGACTTGTGCTAGAATATACTGATTAAATGCTAGCTTAAAAAGCAGCCTATTTTGAGTCAACAAATGAGCTATGAATATCAATGTCTATTGCTCAAATCACTTTCAAAGTTCCAACTTTTTATACTACAGCGCAAGTGAATGATGTGATCAATCAAAGTAAACCTACGAGGAACAATACTGTCCTAACACATGTGACTAAGTGCAAACATAGACTTTCATATTGGCGGTTTAGGAGAAAGAGTAGAAATTGTTAAAAGTAGAAAATGATAACCTGGCGAGACAATTGTTGGTGATACAAGGCACCAGCAGTTTCTTTTGTAACTGGGGATATAATACCAACACTCAGCAACCATTCCTGTATCTCTTCTTTGGAGGCCGTTTCCTCATCACTTGTTGTACTGGAATGACTATTTGCCCCAGCCAAGAGTTTTTGCCTCATCTTCTCCGCTAACATCACCATTTCCCTCGCTTTACTCTGCAAAACGGAAATTAGAGGCACACCTATAGCATCAGCAACATTCATGAAGGAAAAAGCAACCCATATAAAACCCTCGTCACTTTGCAACAATTTTAACCACTGTCAATCATTGACTATCAGTTCAAGAATCTACCAACACTCAACAAACAATTTTCTTACTATTCCCAAAAGACACTACCACTTGGCATAGTTCTTAGGAAACAGAGAAAATGTTGAAAAATTGCTACGAGAGGGGGTCTTCCTTCCAAATATTCTAACTTCGGAAGGATCTCGTTTATTCAAAGAATCAAAGGGTAGGAGTACTGATTCCTCTCTGAGTTCTTATTGGTCATCCAGACATAGAATTTTAAATCCCCCCCACCTCCTTACCCCTGCAGCCCTGCCACTAATCTGATGCAAGTGTACTACTCTCCCTTTCCCCCATCCACTTCCTTTCCTTCCAATTCGCTCCTCCCAATTTGGTATCCAAACAAACTGTTCGTTTTAAAGGGAAATTGCTATTTAGCATCGTGAGATGGTCTATTATAGGCCACCAAAGTGCCATGGTTACTGTAATATAATTCCGTAACCTAGCATAGCACAACCTATCATTCTCATCTACTCGTATGCAATTACTCCCTCTGCACAATCTACATTGTCGTAATAACAAACACTCCCTACATTCAATCAACATTGTTCATAAAGACCGACTCACAAACAAACTACGAGTATTACGACAACATGTACATTAGTATTCCAACAAACCATGATTTCAAACAAACATCATAAAACTCGAAAACAGGCCAAAATCACAATTCAAAAAACTCGAAAGCTGTAGTCTTTTCGGTACAGAGAGAGATTATTATACCATAAGAGCATTCAAATCCTGAAAAGCATCCTGCAAGCTTTTATCAGTACTCTCCCACATCTCCTGCTCCTTCCTCAGTATCCCCGCCACTCCAACCACCGGCTGCTTAATCGCTACGCTACTACTAGTACTAGCACCACCACCACCACCGCCCCCGCCACTCCCTCCTAGCCCCCTCCCCGTTCCCGCACTATCAAAAGTACCACCACCACCACCACCACCACCGTCACCGCCACCGTAATTCGAGCTCTCCCACGCTCGGCCCCGCCACGCCGCCCAAAGCTTCTCGTAAACGTCTCGTGGTTGTCCGTCTTCCCTCGCATCACCGCCGTCACCGACATCGCCCGCCCCTGACCCGCCCCGCCGCCCGAGTCAACCCGGCCTGACTCGGTGGCGGTGACGTCGAATCGGACGCGCGGGGAGGAGATTGAGAGGATAGACCTGATCGATTTTTTGGGAGGGTGGATGTGAGTGACGAGGGAGAGGGGGATGAAAACGGCGTCGTTGTCGGCGGTGTTAGAGGCGGCGGCGATCCAGATGAGGCGGTGGGTGGTGAGGGTGAGTAGGCCGGATTTGTGGGAGGAGAGAGAAAGGTGGTCTGGTTCGATGTCGACGGCGGAGATAAGGAAGCATTCGACTTCGCCGGGAAAAAGGATTGGTCGGCCGCTGGTGGTTAGTTGCGCCGCCGGCAGCCATTTACCGGACATTGTTTAAGTTCGGTTCGCCGGAGTTTGAGTGGTTATGACGTGGCAATGGGAGAGGTGGGTGTTGTAATGAGGGAAAGAGTGTGTGTGAAGAATGACGAAAAAGGGGTTGGAAGATTAGGAAATTGACTTTGGGTTATTAGGGGTAAAATTGGATCTTCAGCTTAAAAATATTGAGAAGTCTTAGGCCCCGTTTGATAGGACTGTATCTTTTTGAACTGATCGGATCTGATTTAAATGACTCTGAACTGATCTGATATGATCTGAATGTGTTGAAATTTTGATTGAATTTCAACGAATTAGTATCAGTTAT
>JBBYHQ010000017.1:697887-709195 GCA_038382645.1 Spergularia azorica
GGGGAACTCGGGTGGGTGGGGAAAGAGGAGTGGGGAGGAGAGAGAATAATGGGCTGGGTTTCATTTTAGTTTAGTTTAGTTTTGTTTGAGGTCAATTATGTTTTGGGCTCATATTTGGGGTGTTTCATGGACTGGGCTGACTGGATTTTGCTCATGTTAAACCCAGGGGGTACCAAAAGGAAGGTACCCCGGGGGTACCATAGTATTTGCGGTAATCTAATACTATATATTAAAACTTGAAACCAAGTCTTTCCCAAAAAGGCAGTTGACACTTTTTAATTGGATAGAACATAAAAATAGGTATTAAATACAATTATCTGAAACCAAGTCTTTCTTGGAATGACACTTGACACTTATTAATTGGATTGAACATAAAATAGTATTAATTGCAAGCCTTTTTTAGAATATGTATTGTGTAATTTAAATAGATCTAGAAATTGAATATGTTTGATTTTTTTTTTTAAACTTGTGTTGATGTTGTGTTCGTTGTTATTCCAGATTTTTTTTTAAGGAAAGAAGGTTGATTTCACAATCATGGTTTCATGATTTTGATGATAGGTAAATTATTTTAATTTTTTTCCGTTTCGAATTGAATTAAATATGCTTGATTTTTTAACTTGTATTTGATGGTGTGTTGTTATTTCAGATCTCAAGTTTGATTTCACAATCTTGTTTCATGGATTTGATTATAGCCTGATAGGTATGTTGATCTTTTTTTTTTTTAACAGTTAATTTGTTTTTCGTTTTCAATTTATCTCTGATTCTTCTTTTATACTCCCTCCATCCCAGCTCAAACACCCCGGGTTTTTTTTGTAGTGGAATAAGAAAACTTGATATAGTAAGTTGAGTTGGGTAATGTTAGGAAAAAGGATGAGAGAAAATGTGAGGATTAATTAAAGTAAGAGAGATATGTGAGAGAGGATGTGATAATTTAATAAAAGTAGGAGAGAGAAATATGACCCAAAATAGATGGGGTGTTTGAGGTGGGACGTCCCGAAATGGAATATGAGGTGTTTGAGCTGGGACGGAGGGAGTACTACTTTTCCGTTTTAAATCGCCCAAAATTAAACCCAGTTAAATATGTTGTATTATTTTTCTACCCAAAACCCAGATTATCTGAAGAAATGGACGGTGAAGAACAAGATGCAATGGGAGAAGATTTGGAAGGAGAGGTTGATGATGGTGATGAACACGATAATAAAAAAGTTGCAAATGCAGGGTTTTTTTTTTTAAAAAAAAAATACAAAAAATGGTAACATAAGACACCGGTTTTTCACATACCCGGTGTCTTATGTGTGTAGAGTTTAATTCGTAATTAACACATAAGACACCGGTTTTGGGCCCAACCGGTGAATGTGTATCTTACAACACCGGTTATTTTTTTAGTAACCGGTGTCTTAGCTTAGGCAGTTCAGACACCGGGTATATCTGTTTTTTTTTTTTGACCCGTTTTTATATGCAATTTTCTGCGTAGTGGTAAGGTGAGGTCTGAAGAGGGTCGGATTGTCGAAGAGGAGCATTATGGAAGAGAGTGTAAATTAAAAGTTTTTTGTTATCAACCCTAAACCCTAGTAAGTACTCCCTCCGGTCCTATTTAAACTTCCTTCTCCCTTTTGCGCACACCAAAAGAAGAAGTAATAAATAATACTTTATGATTTATTTAGCAAAGAAATTTAAAAGCTAATCTTAGCCAACATCTTTATGTTGTATCCCTAATTTTTCTCTCGACAAAAACCGTAATATTTTGGGAATGGGAAGAACAAAGTCGAAACCCTGAAAAAGGGAGAAGGAAGTTTAAATAGGACCAGAGGAGTAGTAAACATGAAATTAAACGACGAAGATGGTAATGAAATTTCATATTTCCTACCTCTTCCACATCTCCCTCATTTCCCACCTCACATCGATCTTATTAATTTCTCATCCGTTGTTGACTTAAGGCGTGCCGATAGTTCCGAGCTTATCGCTTATAAGCCATAAAGCTCTATTTTTTATTTTTCGTCATCAGGTTCGCATACTCGGTGCGTTGGGTGAAAGGAATTGAACGAGAGATGTGAAACTTTACTTTAACTCTTAGTTGCCTCGATATGCCGGAGAAAATCCGAGTTAAACTACACAATATCTATGAGGATCTAAACGTCAAAGCATATAACATCGAGGGTAAACACGACCCACCCATCAAAAGAATTTTCTGGGCCGTGAAAGATGTGAGTATATCTCTCTGAGAACAATTTGGATTAGTCCGGGGTAATCTAGTTACGATCAAAACATATTAGGTCTAATAATTTTGTTTCTTTGTAGCGAATTCATATTCAACTGCCTTAGATGGTTCCCCTAATGCATAGGCTGTACACCCTATATCAATTATCAGGCATAGGCAACTAAAAAAGTACAGTAAATACGAAAGTGTTATCCATTCAACCAGCAAAGTGAACAATTTGAAGTACAAATGACCATATTGATTATGACCATTTTGAAGTATAAATGGCCATTTTGAAACATAAATGGCCATAAACTGCACAATATTTATGAGGATCGGAACGCCGAAGATGTGGATAAGTCGCTCCGAGAAAAATTTGGACAATGTGCAGTCTTTACAAAGGGGGGGGAAACAGGGACAAAGCTATGGCGAAAGCCATCCGGAAGAACTGTGCAAAGACTCTGTATAAGGCAGAGACTTACGTTGTTACTTGTATCGACGGCTATCGTGACGTATCAAAAGAATGTGAACTTCCCTTCTTACAAACTGAATGCCGAAACCTCATGTATGCCACTGATCTTCGCCGTAGTTTTGAGAATACACGGCTTGTCGGGGGTCAATGTGGATGACTAAATACATTCTAATATGCTATTTAGGTTAGAGAATGTGGATGTCCACCCTATATTGAGGATTAGAGCTAAGAGTAAGTTTAAAGGGAAAATATACGTTGATCTTGTTCTTAAAGAACTCTTGTTGAGATTCCATTGTAAAACAGGAGAATTGGTTGATGATCCGAAGATGGATTAGATCAAGGGGTATGCGAACATCAAGGACAATGTGTTTTAGCCAAATAATGGATTCGATGAGAGCTAGAGCGTTCGTCTCCTCCTACCCCTGGTAATTTTCTTTATTGTGTTTTTATCTATGGTGTGATTTTAGATGGTTATTTACTGTGTTTTTATCTATTGTGTGGTTTGGGATGAAAATAAAATTAACAGATTTTGAGGGGAGAAATTCTAAATTAGGTTGGGGAAGATAAGCTAATGAGGCCCAATATGATTTGACTTAAAAAACCGAAAACAATAAATAATTATGCAATTCTGATTTAGTTGATTAGTCCGTTGTAATCTAGTTCCGATCAAAACAGAATAATCTTTTTTCCTTGTTTCGGATTCATATTCAACTGTCTTAGATGGTTCCCCTACTGCATAGTTGTATATTATCCATTCAACCAGCAAAGTGAACATTGTGATGTATAAATAATGGTCATATTCATAATGTGTTAGATGCGACAATTTAAATGGAAACGCGCAATATGTTGAGAGAAAGTAGTGGTAAGTTGGTGAACGAACATTTAGTATGAGATAAATAGCAACAATAACATCAGGACATTAGATTTTGTGGTAAATATCACGCTTCTAGTACTTACTTTGAAATACTAGAGAGAAGTTCAATAATTACAACGAAGCTAAAGCGCGATTAGACCACCCACAATGGGTGAGGCAAAGAAAGTAAGGCAAGGGCAAAACAATATATAAAAAGATAAAATAATTAAACTCGAGGTAAAGGGAGAGAGCAAATGGCAAAGTTTGCCCTCAAAAAGGAGATGAGGCAAGCTGGGGCACGACAAAATTAGAGAAACAAAGTGAGTTTTTTTTTTGTTCTTCTTCCTCTATCCGCTTGCCAATTTCTCATTTGCCCTAAGGGGAGAACCAATATGGGTAGTCTTAGGCATAGAGAACATACAACATACTGCTATGTGATAACAACAATGCCAATTTTCACATACTCCCTCCGCCTCCCTTTAAACACCCCAATTTCTTTGTTGGGTGTGTTTTTTTAAACACCCCTCTTCTAATTAGGATAAGTTTTCACCACCCATTAACAATCCACTACCTCCAAAAATAATATACAAAACACGCATTATCTCCAAAAATAATAAACAAACCACTCATTATCTCCATAAATAATAAACAAATCATCAACTATCTCAACAATAATAAATAAACTAGCCACTATTACAATAATAATAAACAAACCACCTCATTTTTACCTTTCAAAAGAGAGTGGGGTGTCAAGACTTCACTATTCTTTGTGATTGTGAACTATTGTTTCATGGGATTATGAATGTGAAAAATCCCATGGATAGGCTTACTAATGTGTATTTGAAATGCAGAGAGCTCGTGACGGAACTACATGCGATTGTAGAGGCTGTCAGTAGGAGGCACAACAAGGTATCGGATCATATGGCGAGGGAAGCGATTAGAGCGATTCTTCCACAGACTACCTTCTACACTATTGATGACCTGAATCATGTTGAAGTGGGTAATTTGGATATCCCTGGCACCTCCTCTTTATTTGATGAGCAATTTGTGATTTTGCCTCCGTTGGAGGATGTAATAGAAAGTAGCTAGTTGTTTAGTATCGTCTTTGTACAAAAAAAAAAAAGAAAAAAGAGAGACGGAGGGAGTATGAGAGTGGTTGTTTTAGTGTCACTTCAATCCCTAGAAACCGGAAAACTAATAGATTGTTTGGTTGCCAAAAGTGTTTCTAAAACTCATAAAGTGGGACTTCCCATGCATCAGTCGTGTAAACAAAATTCTCAACACATGTTTTTAGGAGCCCTAAGTTGTCTAACTTGATCAAAAGAGACATGATATTAAATGGTCTATGTTTGAGTTGCAAGAGGCAGTAGGTTACGCACCGGAAGAAGGAATAAAATAGATGTGTTCCCTCTCTTTTCATATTATTAATTATGATGATAGTGTGACACGTCGTGGTAGTGAGTCTCTGTGCCATCTTAATTAAATTAAAAATTATTAAGACAATTTTCTTATCTAAAAAAATTTTATCTTGATTTGTACGCCTTAGATAGGTGATGAATTTTACGTATTTTGTTGTGAATCGAATGAAATAACGTAATGATGTGATTAATGAAATAACATGGTCTTGCAGCCGGATGTTGCTCACACCCGCTTTGGCATGGGTTTTGCTCATTGCTACTACGATGCACTAGTACGCTCTCCCTTACAAATACTTTGGTGTTATGAAAATTCAAGTACACTCTTGTGTGGTGGGGAGGTGATAACAACAATTGAGGTGTGTTCTCTTTCTATTGTATTCTGTACTCCCTTTTATGAGGTCCGCATAATCGCTGACAGTCATAAATTGCACAGTGTAGCAGATAGGGGCATTTAGATCATTTTAGCTCAAAAGTGTCTCTTTTAGGGGTTAATTTCGTCAACTCAAACCAATTTTGCCCCCAACCAGTCATCTAATCTATCACCCGTTTGACCACCAGTCAACAACCACGACCCCGACTCGCCGGAAAACCAAAAGACCATATTTTCCAAAGGCTTCGCCGTCGGAATCAAACGACACGCTTTGATGGGCAAGGTGAACCCCTAGACCCAAAAAAAATTGAAAAAATTGAATTATGAAGGGTGGCCGAAAAAGGTTTTAAGGTCTCACTTCCCTGTGAAACCTTACCGTGGAGGATGACGATGAGAATGCATGAATCTGGGCTTTGCGATCGGTGATCGACGATGATTGCGGCCGTAACATCCGGAGCGATGATGGTGATTATGATGTTGATGATGGTGATTGATTATGTTTGATGATTATGGTTGATCTGATTATGTTTGATGATTGTGGTTGATTGATGATTTGGGTGGTTGACTATGTTTTATGATGGTGGTTGATTGATGATTTTGGTGGTTTAGGTTTCGGGTAATCAAAGAGTGATAAGAAGAATTTGATGATGATTTTTTGGGCTCAGATGAAGATGGGAGAGAGAGAGAGAGAAGGCTAAGAGAGAGGGACAAAGGGTTGAGAAATGAGGAAGAAAATTAATGTGACCGGGTAATTGGGGGAGAAAATGAGCAGGTCATTGTTTTTGTCTTTTTCCTGTTAGATACACTGTTGCATTTATGACAGTCTTGAAAAAAAATTTGCCCCTCCCCTTTTATGTTGGGTTTTGGCACAAAAACCAAGGAGGGTGTTAATTGCTTTTATTAACAGCAAAATTAAGCCTTAATATTTCAATCATCTTTCTCTCTCCTCCCCCTTTCTTTGTTTATTCACAGTCCCAAAGACTACTTTTTTTTTTCTTTCATGATCTTCCATTACATGTCACTATAAGTCTATAAAAAAAATCAAGGAAAAAAATAACATAGATTTGAGAAACAATAGTTAGGAAATTTCCCAGATTTTATTTTTGTAAGTTATAAAAATAACTCAGTTCTTTCCCAACAAACCCAATATTTTTTTGATTAAAAAGAGAAAAACGAATATTTCATACCTTAAAAATTCTCTTTTTTCATTTTTTTTTCAAGTATAAAAAATAACCCAAGTTCCCCCCCCCCCACCCCCAAAATAAACCATGTTGTTTTTATTAAAAGAGAAAAAAAACAAGTTTTTCATACCTCAACAATCAAGATCCAACTTTCTTATCCAAAAGATGAAAAGTTGCTATGGACTATGGTTTCCATGTAGAAATCAACAATTTAGAAGAGAAAGAAAGGATGTCGAATTTCTAGAGGCGAGAGAGATTGGCTATGGATAAACTGGGAATCTGGGAATTGGGATGAATGTGGGAAGAAGGTTGCTGTAAATGGGTTGGGGGTGTATTAATTTTGTTGGGTCGGGGAATAAAATGGGTGGTTGGATTAAAAAGATAGGAAGGTAATTGGGTTGTATTAGTGGGTAAATAAGACTAAGTAACCCTATTAAGTGGGGGGTTAGGAGGGTTAGTAAAGGTATAACAAGAATTTAGAATGGACTATATCCTTTGATTTTGGGCGATTTTGACTGATTTTCTAAAAGTAGACAAACGTTCTCAAACTCTTTATGAGGACATGTTTTGGATTCAAATTAAGGACCTGATAGTTGGCTCATCTACTTGAAGAATTTTTCAACCCATTTCATTACATGTTATTTGTCAAGGCTACGAAACGTATTTCGCTGTTTAGCTATTAGAATGATGGGTTTTTACCTCTCATATTTGGTAAAACTTCATTATATGATATCTTGTAACAACTATTGGATGAATTTGAGCAGTTTTTATTTCAAGGTGATTTTTGCCCAAAACCCTGGACTATATCTTTCTGTTTTTGGCTATTTTGACCAGTTCTCTGAAAGTGGACAAACGTTTACAGAATATTTCTCAGGTCAAGTTTTGGAATCAAATTATGGTTTGAGAGTTGGTTCTTCTATTTGGAGAGATTTTCAACCCTTTTCAGTACTCATTATAATTCAAAAAGTTTAATCACATTAAGCAATGTTTATATGTAGAAACTCAAGTACATTATAAAGAAATGAATGAAATGGAGCAGTATAATTTTTTCCTCTATGTTTATGTACAGTTTAGTAAGCAAATATGTCTATACAAAGAGTAATAATTTTGTAGAGAAAAAAATTTAATAAAATGAATATGAAGTATTTGACCATAATTTATTTTCTCTCTTATTTTTTTGGATTCTCTTGGATACTAAAGTTTCTATTTTTTCAAAAGTTTCGTTTTCTTAACGATTTATAGTTTCCCCTTAGTTATCTAACAATGATAAAAGATTTTTTGTGTGTGTTTGAAACAAGTATGAATGATACAAATAGGTAGCCGGCCGTGACCCGGGCTACCAAACTAGTACATCTGACGTACGTCGTACATGAGTGTTTAATAAGTGTGTCCAATATCTAGCCTATAGCTAGGCTAGGTTGTTGATGTGCTCGGTTTGTACGCTCTATATAAGCGGTTTTTATATTGTTTTTACAGTCAAAATGATATAATATACCTCTAATTTGTGTTAGGGTATCGTGGACAACATTTCTATGTGTTTTTGGTTGTTTTGGCAATCTTTTGGAAGCGGACATTCATTTGGAAGAGATTTGGAGCTGATTTGTAGAAGATCAACTTTGGAGCTTCATATCTCTCAAACCGTTTGGAATTTTTGGGGAAACCACTTGGAGATGATTCTTCATGTTCTTAGCTTTCCAGGAAGTGGTTATACGCTTTCACCGGACGAATAACGAAGAATCTGCAACCTTTTGAAAAATCGAGGCAGGAACTTTTCGCCACCCGCGGCCAGTACATGGCGGACCGCAGATCACGACTTGGTGATTTGCGTCAGGAACTTTTGGCGGTCCGCGGCTGGCTCATGGCGGACCACGACGGTCGGGTTTTCCTATTTTCCGTATATTTCTATTTTACGTTTTTGAGACTTTATAAATAAAAACGTCTACATTATTAGGTTTCATTATTCAGACTTTATACAAGAAACACAAGGGTTTTATGGATTGTATGAGGAGCTAATTTCTTTATTTCTTGATCGATTAATCGAAGCATCGCATTGACAATATCGTGAGTTTGATCTATTCCTATTTATCGTTTTCAATTATTGTCTCATCTTTGGTTTTGAATTCATTCAATTATCTTTTGTGATTGCTAGGTGTACAACTAGTTTAATTGCTTAAGATTGATTGATTGCTAGTTTAGATTAGTCAAAGGAATCCATTGTTTGACTGATCTTTACGTTGTAGCAACCCGAATTCATTGATTTGTATGTAATCATCGTTAGTGAATTAAGGTAAAGATTTGACTTACATGCTAAATACGAAACGTGCGTTAGTATTACATGTCTCTATCGATATTTCTCTAATTCTTATTGCTATTATCGAATTGAATCTAATCGTGCGCTTAGGTTATTTGATAATTAGGGTTATTAGGTAGTGCCGATCACGCCTTTTAGCTATATTTAAGGAGAGATTTGGGAATTCTGTTTCCACGATAGAGTATTGGAGATTAATAGAGAAATAGTGATAACTAGGACCAATTAGTTAGTTCGTTGTGGGAATTAGTTAATCAAGATCTGTTTTATTCCTGAATTACATTCATAATTCGGATTTGTTACTTCTAAATAGTTTGATAACCAACAACTCTCAATCCCCCATCATTTGTTACTTTAACACTTTAATTCATTACGTTGGACAACCCATTTCCCAATGGATACGATCCCTACTTCCCTACTACTGTTGTTAGGATTTAGGATTATTTTTGGTAGATAATCGCGACTTTAGTCTCACCAGTTGTTTATATTAATTTTGTAAGCTTAGCTTCTTCTCTTTATTTGTTTTTTTAAGGAATTAGTTGATATATTAATCATCCGGATAGAATGAGAACATCTCGAAGAGACTTACAAAAGTGTAGCCACTAACAACCTATTGGTTGTATAAATTAAATATAATTGTCTAATATAACATGCAGGGTTTGTCTAAACTCAAACTATCATTCATTAAAAGAAACTCAAATGGGTGAGGTCGTGAGGATCCCCCGGAGTTATTTTTGGTGGAGTTGGTAGAGTTTGCTAAATGTAGTAATAATACAAAGAGTGATCCTAGGAGTCTACGTAAACACATGAAAAAATGTCTATACTTTAGTCAACAAGTCTCAAGTGTAGTAAAATTAAGATAGTACATAATAAAAAAGGGTGCTGATTTTGCCAAGACAACATTTACAGTTGCCAAGGCAAAATTAAGAAACTGCCGATTCTGCCCTCCATTAATAATTCTGAAATTTGCACTCCACCACGCCAACCAAAAGTCCAACACCTCCAATCATATCACTCACCACCACCAGGATCGACCGACGTCGGCGGTCCTACCCCCAGTCTATTTTACCAAACATTCTACAATTTCGCAATTTCAATCGAATTATATCCTCTTGAATGTCATTAAAACTCAAGAAAAGAGTTGATCAAATTTCTAAATCCCCAAATTCTAGGGTTAACCAATCAAATATCAATTGATTGCAACTAATTCTTCAAATGAGATCGGCTAGTTCGTACAGAGATCGTACGCGGAAAAATCATCGCCGTCGACATTAAAACAGTCGCTGAATAAGCCGAGCAGTTCGGTGTTGCGCCGCGCCGCCATTGATTAAACCGAGTTCAATAAACTCGATGCAGGGAAGACGCGCGCAAGTCCGTGGTGTGCATGATGGGTAGTGGATTCAATGGTAGTGGCCGGCGACAGGTTGGAAAAGAGTCAGGATTGAGAAAGAAAGCCACAAGCCTGGACATCATTTTTTAATCCAATTTATTTATTCTATTAATAGGAGGGCAAAATAAGGAATCTCTTAATTTTGCCTTGGCAACGGTAAATATTGTCTTGGCAAAATCAGCACCCAGTAAAAAATATGCATTTAGAGTAAGTTTTCATGATTTACAGTAAATTTATGACAACGGTAGTAAAATCGAGTATATAATGAATCTATCAGTAGAAAGAATATTGAAATTCATTTCTTTCCAAATCAATAATCCTTAATTATCTCACTCTCCTATTCTCAAATTAATTCTAAATTATACAATAAAATTTACTAGCAACCCTAATTATATTTACTACACACTAAGCAAGTGTAGACACATTTTACATATATTAATTTAATCATTAACCACCCTTTTAGCTACTTTTAAGAGCATCCACATCATCGATGATGTCATTGCCACGTCATTTTATTGATGTTTCACCTCCCAAAATAAAAAAAAACTGATTTTATTCATTTATGTAACAACTCCCAAAATCACTCTATATTTTAGGAAACAAATTAAAATTTGACTTTTTATTCGTATAGCTACTAAACTACCTAATTGAGGAAACAACATAAAAAAATCATCACATATGGGACTGCATTTCCAAAAAAAAGAAAAAAAATATTTATATCCAAAAATAAAATTACGCCCCCAAAAATACAATTGATATTAAGGGGAAAATATCATTTTATTCATTCCTTGGATATAGCTAGCAAACAGCCTAATGTTAAGGAAACAAAATAAAAAATAAAAGTATAGCTAACGAAAAGATTTAAAAAAAAGGCATTTAGTCATAGACCATTTTATTCCAAGAATATAGCTTACCTAAGAAAAAAAAAATAGAAAATATACAAAGATAAAAAGTAAAATAAATAAATAAAAATATGTCAAAATAGTATACAGTTTTGGTATTATATTATTTTTGTTAGTCTCACGTTCATTAGATAATTAGAGTTAGGCCCTGTTTGATAGGACTTATTAGCAGTAGTATTCAGATCAGTTCAGAATCATTCAGATCAGATCAGATCAG
>JBBYHQ010000017.1:735528-759884 GCA_038382645.1 Spergularia azorica
ATACGATGAGCGGTTTACGCTTCTTCTCCGGGCTACTTGGCTTCGCCTCCTTGACTTTCTTACGCAGAGGGGAAGTAGAAGCTATCAAAGCAGTGGCTGCTGCAGCAATGGAGGCAGCAAAAATTCTGCGTGGTCGTTTGGGTACTTCGGTAGCACGCAGGCGAGCAGCAGCTGCGTTGACAGCAGCCTTCCTTGCCATCCCTCTAATGTAGACGCTGGTGGGTTGCGTTGTAGTAGAGGTAGGAGAACTCTGCGTTGCCCTACTGGAGGTCTTCTTGGAACAACGAGGAGTGTGCTGTTCAGCAGACATCGTCGTTGTAGTAGGATTGATGCGTGTGTAGCAGGGATGAGAGGTAGAGGTTTCACGTCGGGTTCACCAAATTTGTTAACGCGAATTTTGTACTGAGACAAAATAAGGAAACAAAGTAATTTTATTATTAATATCAGAAATGTTGTGTGTACAATATCTAATGTAATCCTCTGAATTCTACTACGCAGTAGGGGGTGCGTCGTACGATACACTACACTGGTAGCGTACGTGCTGCAGAAGGGTGCGCGCGTTGTCCGCGTGCGTTGCTGTTGTTCTTGAGAGGGTCGCCGGGACTTGAATCTCTGCTTGAACGTTTGAGTTTGATTGTTTGTTTGGGGGTTTGAACTTGCGTTCGATTTGAGTTGCAGGCGGCACGGTTGTGCTTGTTGACTACGTGTGGCTGGGAGTTTGTAGAGAACTCCTCTGGGGGTTTTCTTCTCTCTGATTTTTCCAACCTGAAAATGATTGATAGGAACTCTATTTATATAGAGTGGAAACCCTAATTTCTGGTGGGTTTGTAGTCACGGGCCCATTTCGTGGGCTTGATATGTGACTTGGTTCAATTGCCTCCTTTATCTGAATGATGACCCGTTTACCGAATTGGAAACCGGATCGACCCAAATTTCATTTGACGGGGCAAAAATTATTAAATTGAATTAAAATTTGATATTAATTCAAAATAATTAATTTATTTAATTTCCGGCACTTTCACGAATTTTTAGTGCCTATAGAAACTAAGAAAGTCTTCGCTACTAACAAACCAAGACTTACATAATAACCTAAAATCGAGGCATAAACCATAACGGGGTCTGCTTTTTTGAGCTTTTATCAGATCCAACGTATATCTCATCTAGCTGACCGCCTTCCAATTTGAAAACCCCTACGTCCTTGCCTCCATTAGTCGGAAGATTCCAATAATGTGATGCATCGTCAGTGAAGTAAATAGATTTGGATTCGCAGTTACCAGCTCTAAAGGCAGGAACTGGCATCGTAGAATTATTACCAACAAATAAGACATCGCCAAGATCATGGACTTGAGACCACCTTTCAGAGTCAAATCCAGGCCGATAAACTGAGAACCCAGTTGTTGCATAGTCATATTCATAGTCACTGTCATATTCATACCTGTTTCGTGTAACCAATAACAGATTTTTACTAGACGAGTCTACCAAGTATAATCCCTCCATAAGGCAAATTAAGGCCACTCAACATCGAGGGATATGGAGGCACATATTCTCTCGCTTTCAAACAAAGACCTTCTGGATCACTCCAATATCTTGGATCTATAGGAGCCAAAGTCAACTTCTGGGGATCGTTAAAATCAGAGATATCAAGATATGCAATCGAAACATCCCCGTATAATATTAATATTTTGGCGCCATGAACAACAATGTCCCTCACGAAATCAGAATTATAATATTTCCCCATGCGCGGCGGTGGTTCAATAGAGGTCCATATGTGATCACCTGGCCTTGCAAATGCCAACTTGTAACCATCAACGCAATAGGTTACCAAAACAACAAAATCATGTGGTGCTACTTCAAATACAAATGCCTTATTAAAGAAGCAAAGACACGGACCATCCTCCACAGTACCCTGCTCAATAATATGCTCCACTTTGGCGCTTCTATAAGGCAAACATGACCGGGATGGGAGGGATAATCTTGCTTTGGTAAGCGGATTGAGTAGATGTAGCTCCGACTCGCGATAGGTCACAACCCAACCATACGCGGAACCCCAACATCTACACCCAGCAATCTCGGGGAGTTTCATGTGATAGCACTTGTTGTAAGGATTGTAAACTTTCCTTATACAATCGGGATTATCTTTCGTGTTCTCGGCTAGTAACAACCATGGGGTTGTTTTCACATAGAACTCATGTTTAACCATTGAAGCAAATTCATTCCACAAACGGCAAACGGCGGAGAAATAAATGAAGTCTTCAATTGTTGCAAGTCTCATCACGATTTCAGGGAGAAGATCACACGGGAGCTTTAACCAATCAGCCATGAATAAACGACGCGTAGTCCCTTAAACTTCCGTGCGTATGCCTGCAAAAAACAAAAATTTTTACTAATAATGGATGGTAATGGATAAAGTACACACACATTAGACCATATTCAGGGGCTCTCAAAGAAGGGATTAAGAGTTTTTCCCTAGTGGAGAGAAATTTAACGGGTCTCGGCTTTTAAATTTAAAAGTTAATTATCACCCAACATCTTTATCTTGTCTTCCTAATTATTCACTCGACAAAAAAAAAGTAATATTTTGGGAACGGGGAAAACAAAATCGAACCATAAGAAAGAGGATGGGAAGTTTAATCTGGAGCGAAGGAAGTACTAATTAAGTGCCGAAAAAATTAGTTCTTCCATTGTTGGTGTAAGTTCTTATGGATTTTGTTTGCAAAAATATGAGATGACATAAGAAGAACTCATAGCTAATGCTTTAAGAACTCGGTTCTTGTTTTAAACCTCACACAGTAAACGAACTAGCATTTTGTGATTATTCTTTAGTTATTTAAGAACCCGAGGTGGATGAACCACCATTGCCAAGCCTAAGAATCTAACTTGGACAAGTGCGATCAGCCTTGGTGGAGAGAGAAAAAAGCAAAAGAAATACTCCCTCCATAAATAAATATATGACGTTTTCGAATTGCGAGGTGAGCGATTTTAAAGAAAAAAGCATATCGAAAAATTATTAGACATATGTCGTTGGATTTTTATTACGGAGTACTATTATCTTATGAGATATTGATGGATAAAGGTGACATCTCGAAATGTGAGAAAGTCATAACGGAAAATGCACGCGGTACGTCTGTACTTTGGAATTTTGCACATGGTACCCCTAATCCTCAACTTTTGCATGTGGTACCCCCGTATTCTGGAGAATTGCACGCCGTACCCATTTTTTCGGCCACCGTTATGTTTTCAGTCAATTTGATGACGTGGCACCCATTTACAATTTACAATTACCCAATAAAATAAATTCCCGAATTTTTAGTAGTATTACCCTTGAACTTTGAATGGACTGCATATGGTACCTTTTAACTTTGGATGGATTGCACATGATACTTTTGAACTTTGAAGAAACCCCACATGGTGCCCTTGAAATTTGAAGAGTTTGCACATGGTACCCTTTGAAGTTCAAGGGTACCATGTGGAATCCTTTCAAAGTGTGAGGGTACCATGTGCAGTCCATTCAAAATTTAATGCTACCGTATGCAGACCATCCAAAGTTCAAGGGTACCATGTGCAGTCCATTCAAAGTTCAAGGGTACCATGTGCTAAAAATGTAAAAATTTTGGGGAAAAAGTATTTTTATTGGGTAATTGTAATTAACCCAACTGCAAATGGGTGCCACGTCATCAAATTGACCGAAAACATAATGGCAACGTAAAAAATGGGTACGAGTGCAATTCTCCAAAGTACGGGGGTACTACATGCAGAAAGTTGAGTAGTAGGGGTACCACGTGCAAAACTCTGCGTGCATTCTCCGTATGTAATTTTATAAAGGGGGTAAAAATGTAGGGGAAAATGATATCAGCACGAAGCACTAAGTGTGGTGCCAACACAGCACATGCATATTCATGTCTTGTTACATGGTTAGGGGCACTTTGGACAATCATCTCAAATTCGGTTTTCAAACTTGAATTTCAAGATTGAGCTACATCAAGTAACCCATATTCATCTTCTTGTTACATGGTTAGGGGCTGATGTAACCCATATTCATCTCTTGTTACATGGTTGGGGGCACTTTGGACATATATGTAAAGTTCATACATATTTCCATCTTCATCCTAACAATTCTCATCCTAATCCAAACAAGGGAATTAAACTTTCTCATTGAATTCCCTACCTTCTTATCCCACCTCTTATTCCAACTCTAATCCCTCCAATTCCCACCCCACAATCCAAATGAACCCCTAGGGTACTATGGAGGATTCTTAAGTGTGATATGCAAAACTAAGAGGAAGAAGAAAAGAAAAAAAATCGGGATAAAAACCATGTAAAACTCAAAAATCCAATGATTTATGAATGAATTCAAAACAAGGGAAAACCAGTTTTCAAACAACATGAACCAACTTTATTGTACCTCTCGTAATTTAAGTTTCACAAATCATAATTAAGTACCCATAACAAACTTAATTCACCAATCAACACCGCAGATTCTCAAGCAAATATATCAAATTAACTATCTAACACATCATGATTAATGAGTAATATCTTATGACCCAACCGCTATTCGTAACCAAAACCACACAAAACACACACTAATTTTGGTATCAATCAGATACATCAATAATCAATTGAATACTACTCCCTCCATTCATATCCAAATGCCCCATTGACTTTTCAATTTTTGACTTAACTTATTGTGAACCACATATCAACCAAATGAATGATTGATTCATTTGCTTTAAAATTTAAAGGAACTGGGATTGTGCATTGCACAATAAAGTATTTGCTAATTTTAACACCAAGTGAACATTTCATTTTATCTGGAGGTGTACCCAAATATGGTCTGTCAAAAACTGGAAAAAAAAATTGGAGCACTTGGATATGAATGGAGGGAGTACAAAACTGGGCTGACAAACAAGTACAATAATCCGAATTGATCAATAATCGATGGCATAATAAACAGCTTCTGGCAATCAAATAGCAAATTGATCAATAATCCAATCAAATATCAAATTCATCAATAATATAATGAATCGAATAATACACAGCTTGGATGACAATCGAATAATACAATCCATCAATAAATCAATCCAAGAGTTTGGCTCACAAACAAGTACGGAATAGCAAATTCATTAATGATCAATCAGATAACACACAATCAGATAGCAAATTCAACTATAATCCATTAATTAGCAGGTTCATTAACAATCAATTAGACAGCAGGTTCATTAGTGATGAATCGAATAATACACAGTTTGGCCGACAATCAAATTGCAAATTCATTAATAATCAATCAAATAGCAGATTCATCAAGAATCAATCAGATAACACACAATTTGTAGTAAATTCTTCACTAATCAATCATATAACACACAATTTGGCCAAATAACAAATTCATCAATCAAATCAATCACACACCAAATAATGAAACGATGAGCCAAAACAAACCAAATACGGAGTATTAGGATTTAAACGAATGTTGGACATCAAAATAGATAAAGCCTACCTCGTAACTCTTCAAACTTTGATCCCCCCAGGAGCAGACAGATACCTCTTTCTCTTGGTTTTACTTATTTAGATTTGAATGGTGGTTTTTGAAAAGTACTCCGTACTTAATACCTTGTTTCCAAGCATTATATATATACTGATATGGCCCAAAATCCTAAACAGAGAGGATTTAGTAAAGTTTCCAAATTGAAGGATTCTGATGTTTGAACGGCTTTAGCCGGGAGTTTGTTTGGATATCTTTCAAGTTTGGTTGGGGAATGATGATTATAATACAACTAGTTTACTGTCTTTTACCTTATTAGTGATCACATTTATGGAAAATATATTTATGTAAGTAAAAAACATCCATCATTTGTTTATTTTTTGGGAAGAGAGTACAAAAGTTGTATAAGTAGAAGCGTAATGGTAAATGCCAAATCACAATAATTGATTTTGGAAACGATAGATTATTTATTTTATCACAAATTCTATTGCCGTATGAGGCATCTCACACATTTCAAAAGTAACTATTATTTTTCAAATCCAACGTATTTCGAAGAATCTGGTTAATTTATCAAAAATAACTTATTAATTGGTCTCATACGATGAGACGGTCTCACCGTAAAATTACTATTTTTTTTATTGTGCTTTTTAACTATGATGTCATATGGCTGAGAGATGGTCTAACTGATACCGGTGAACATGGTCGTTGCCTCTAACACACCTTTTAATAGTACTAGATTCCTACCCGGGCTACGCCCGAAATATATTTTATCATTTTATTTCTTTGTAAACAAATAATTTTATCAATAAATTTTATCATTTATAAAACCCTTCACATTCAATATAGATGATGTGTTCCAGTTCAAATAAGTTATAAGGAAGGTACAAAATAATAAGATAGAGATGAAATCAATTGATAGCAATATTGATTGTTTATAATAAAAAAATATTGTATAGTATTTGATATGAAAAATGTCACTTATATCACCATGGATGGAATGTCCAACTACACTCTTTATCATAAAAGACATTTTAAATAATTTTTTAACGTGAAAATTAAAGAGGCATGCCACGTGGCATGCCAGATGGCCTAATTGAAGCCGGTGAACGTGGTCGTTACCTCTAACACAACTTTTAATATATAGTACTCCCTCAATTTCATTAGATTTTTTGCATTTTGTTTGAATCTGTGAGAGGAATTCAAACACAATGCAAAGAACCTAATAAAATTGAGGGAGTATAAGATAAGATAAGATGAGATATAGTGTTTGCTTGGATACATTCGGGAAGTCGGAGTTCCCATGAATTTGCATCCTAAGTGGTCGTTTGGTTGCCAAGTACAATCATGGGAATTAAGAATTAAAAAATGTGGAGTTATTTAGCTGCCCAAAATTATGGGAATTCAGAATTCATGGAAATTTGCAATTCCTACAAAATGGGGAAATTGGTTTACCTAGCCTCCCTGGAAATTGGAAATTTGTGTGAGAATTCATTTTCTACATGTAACCAAACAGTTTTGAATAAATTTATATTGATGGGAGGTGACACCTCCTAGGAATTACACATTCCCACATGCATTCAAAAGACACCACTAAAAATTAAGAAAGCATAGGAATTAGGGAAAAAATTGTTTAGATGAACAAGGGAATTACCTAGCCCCTCCCCCAGGTAAATAGATTCCTACACTTTGGACAATTACTATACAATATCTAGCAAAATGAAATTTGTATGGGTATCCAAACGACACCATAGTACAAAAATAAAAGATTTGAGAGGAGGTATGACTGAATGAGAACTCACAAGGATGAGTGCGGTTAAATTGTAACGACAATTACACGAGTTTTTCTTAATATATAAGGATTGCACCAAACAACCCTCACTCTTCTTAATTTTTGGGCTCATTTGGAAGAGGGATTAAGGTGGGCTAATGATTATATAGAGATTCTTTATCATGATTGCTAAACGCAACATTTCCTTACTAACGTAACCTGGTAAATTTCCAATTATACCCCTATAACCACATAAAATAACACAAATACCATAAACCCCAAATTTGTCCTACGCGAGTATTGCTAGTCTCTACGGAGTATTTTTCATCTTTCATCGATAATGTATCTTCATTGTCTATTTGCACCCAGTTTTTCATTTTTCCTCTAACGCCCCACCATCCCCTTATAACTCCGTTAACGACAGCTTAACTCCGCCTGCCCTTTTAACTCCGTCCTTGGTTTTAACGTCTCTACTTTTCTCTCTCCTCTCCCCTTCATCAATACTGCCACAACCACACACTACCATCTTCAAACTAAAAATCATCCTATCTAATTCAGCACAATTCACAAACCATAACCTCACCAAACTTAAAACACACAACACTCAGGATTTTCATCAAAGTAAGCAACAAAAAGAAAATACAAGATCAGCCAAATAATGTACTCCTCCCTCCAATTTCATCCATTATTTGATATGAAAGCATCGAGGTCATTTTTCCCATCTATGTGTGGGTTTTTCCTCTCAATATGAGAGCGTCGAGATCTCTGATATTTCAGAGTATGTGGAATATTTGGGTAATGAATTTGAACGGTACGGTATTGCGATCATATACCCGTCTACATGTTACCAGGTTAGATAAAATCTACTTTCCTCAAAATTACTCCAGATCCATGGGCCCCCTCATGGAAAGCTGTTTCAAACAGCGATATGATAGAGGGTATGCAGAAGCGTCATATTGTAACATTAGTGATCTTTATTTAAATGGAGGATTTTGTCCGATTTTAATAATTTTGTATTCGATTTATATATTGATAAATTGTAGATGTCGTATGGCCTTTTAATTGATGATATTGATCTTCTTTCTTAAAAAAAATATAAAATAAAAAAAAACCGGTGTAAGAAATATTAATTTTAAGCTCCTCTCAAAAAAAAAACATGCAACTGAAATCCTAATAACATAGAACTTCGAAGGATCAATTTGGATCATTTGTCCCACAATTGTGTCTCATCTCCTGTCCCATTCCCCAGATCTTGCCACGTGTCATTTAAAAAAAATCCTTCTCCATTCCTCCACCGGACCACCCCATCAAACAAACAAGGAACATCATCAAACAAAGAACCAAATTTCCAAAACCAGATTAGAAATAAGGTTCTTCAAAAAACCCAGATTTCCACCTAATTTCTAATTGAAGAAAAGAGAGAAAAAGGAAAATCATGCTACCAACAAATCGCACTCAACCGGAATCTGCCCCAAAGCACAGTCATCGGAATTCCGGTGCCGCGGTAGCGGCGCCGGGAACGCCAACCATAAACCCTTTTTCGGCAACCTCAATCAAGGCCCAAACGGGTTTCCCACACCCATTCAAACACCCCACTTGACATAGGGTGTCGTTTTGTTTCACCGGCGCAGCCGACGATGGGTGGTCGGCGGCAATTGTTCTGCGGTGGTGCTCGTTGAAGTTGGGGGAGGTGATCGAGTGAGTAAACAGAATCTGGGATTCTGGGTAAATTGAAGGAGGAGGGGAATGAGGGTATATAATTTTTTTTTTTTTTTTTTGCTACGTGTCAGCCTTTGGTGATATGGGACCATAAGTGGGACAGAGGATCCCGACTGTTCGAAGGATAGAAGTATAATAATAATCTCTCTTTTTCCCATGTTGTCCCCTGATATGCTGATCCAAGCATCAAGCATGCAAGCTAAGCTAAGTATTGTACCTACACGTCTCAGAGCTAACCATAGTTTCATTATGTCTACTCATTTGTAAAGAATCAAAGAAGCCGAACTCTTCAAGCAGACAATTATGACCAAATAGCGAATACTGCGAACATTATTGTGGCCAAATAAACAAAGATAGCCGTCAACAAGTAGAGCACACCATAGACCTCAGAATTTCTAAGAGACTATATGAGAGCAAAAAATACTCACACAACAATGTGGATCGTTACAAAACAGGGGCATACAAATGGTCCGTAGAACCAAATTCTAAGTAATTGTGTCTAGATTTTTGTATGGGTTTTGGTACAACTCAAAACAAACTTCGCACATGAAATAAGTACTTTCCAAATAAAGGGCACCATGCCCTGCTCTTACATACAGCCCATCATGGTAAAGATGGCACTGCGATCATCAAGGATGTTGTAAAGGTAAATCCCGACAACCAGGCCAGAATAACTCCCAGCCCTTCCATCGGGATTCTGCCTTAGCTTTCCAGGAACCTGAATCCCAGCCTCTTGATGATCATGCATCGTACACCCATAAACTAAGGAGAGCATGGCAACCTCCCACGCTTTCATAACACCACTGCCACCACCGTTCAAACCCAAACAGCCAGCAATCTCCTGGAACCCCCATACAACACTTCCAATTGACCCCCTTACTCAACAACCCGTGTTCCACCCACATTAACCTATTAACCCAAAAGCATTTTTCGTTCCTTTTTGATGGAACACAATGCCCACCAACAGAAATGCATTCCATGGTAGAAGAGGCTACAATCACATCAAAACTAAGGCCCAAACATCTAATGACTATGAAAACCCATGCTAGCAAATCCAATTTTCAAAAGCCGATAATGCCTACCACAGCCTAAAACCAAGCCCTACTGCACGATTAATAGCCTAATCACTGACAACAGTACACGAGGAGTCGAGGACTACACACCGGATCTAAAAACCGCCTTACATAGGAACAAGCCTTTTCATCCTCAGCAAATTATGGCCCTCTACCCTACAAAAAACAAGCAAAAGGTCTTCCACAGCCTACACACAGCACAAAATAATTCAAAAAATGTGTAAGCATAACAGTTTTATCTATCCTAAAACAAAACTTTGATTCCGGCCAACTCCAACCAACAACCTAGGACCTTGACCACCATAGCCCAGGGCCCCAAAACAGATAGGAAATGTTAACACAAATTCAGAAAATCACAAGAGAGAACCACATGGGAAACAAAAAGACATCCATTCCACTAATCAAATGGAGGTTGAGTCATGGCATAAATGCAGGAAAGATTGAACGCCACCGCACAACCAAAGCGCTAAGGAGAAAAACAATACATTGCAACTCATATCGTAGCACAATAAAGGTAATACAATACCTCTGATGGAGCTGGCACACTCAAGTTTCCAAGCAACAGTGCAACGCCACCACACCTCAATGCACAACAAACAAGAGCATGTCAAGAAGTAGTAACACCCAAACTATAAGACCAATCTTAAAAAGGGACCAGTGCACCAGTAGACTGAGGCACATTGATACCCCTCTCACAGCATGCACATTAAAACCCCACGTAGCCATGCACTAAACATCATAGGTCTAACACATGAAATTGACATGTGTCCTTCCGCCACAGTCACAAGCACCGCCCTAAAAAACTAAGGGCAATCCTGCTCGCCATACTAGATGAACACATCGAAGCACTCACTGATATGACCACATATTCACCCATAGTATTCTTATGCATAGACTGATATATTCTGCTGGATAACACATAAGTTATCATAACTAAAATCTCTTAATTACTTGCAATAATCTAACAAAAATTGAATGATTGATATTGTATCTCCGCTTCTGTTTTGATCTTACAATTTTTGCTGGCAATGTCACACAATAATATTGTTTGCCATGTTTGCGTGTTGTGCTCATGTCACAGCTAAGTTGTGTACTCATGTTTGCTGGTTTTTATCTAGCAAAACTGCAAAGGGTAGTACATGTTTATTAATTGAGGCTTCAGTAAAAACAGAAAAATTGAGGGCTTTAGGTGTCAATACATGTCCGATTTTCGATTCACCAGTAAGAGGCGCAACTCATACGACATCCTTGAGTCCTTGTGATACAATATGAAGTCCATAGCACGCTACAAATGAAGCTAGGCAAATTTTCAAGTCATAACTAGCAAAGTTTCACACCGAAACCTACTAACTTGACAACAAATTTTGGGGGGAAAGCTTATCATGGTAGCGTCCTCTGATCAAATCCCGGAACTTTTTTGCACAAAATAAGTTAAAACATTGAAAAAAACAAAACCCTAGCTCAAACATACAGTAATTGAAAACAATTAAGAGTAAAAATCATAACGTCTTAATCAAAGAAGTTAACTCGCTTTCACTCTCTCAAGCCTCTTCTAGATTCCTATTGTCCCTCCCTCTATGCCAAGTCCCTGAACCAAACACCATATTTTCTAAAAAGTGTGTCCATCAAATCAGAGAGCACTTACAGAAGGAAAGGGAACCCCCTGTTACATTTCAAAAGTGACGCAAAGGAATGATACTAGAATCCATTCAGAATTCAAAGAATGTTGAACACAAACCTATCAATGCAAATAGACTAACCTACATTCCACCCTCAAACGATAATTAACTCGAGGAGGTTAATACCTCCTAATAGCAGCAGCCCCAGTGGTCCTTCCCCACTGTTTCACACTTGGTTTGAACAAAAAGTGCCTTAATCACATACTTAACCCGACTCACTACATCCAACTTTCAAACGGCGAGTACACCCTTCTTCCTAAACAACTCGAATTGATACCCCCATCACTTTGAACCTACCTCTCTCACTCTTTTGTTAAAAATGCTTATTCAAAAGATGCTCAGATTCTTAAATAATGGAAAGAAATTACCTTGACGACGATATAGCGATTAGAGTGATGTGCACTCTCTTCTTAGCAGTCTTCTTGGTCAACTCTGTGACTCCATGTCTTCCTTTCTCCCCCTTCTTACTTAACTCAAGCAATGTCACATAATCAATCAATCAAACTTAAAACCCCAGAATTGATACATCAAGGATTGAACCCTTCAATAGAGGACCCACCTAATTCGGAGATCATGATCTAGAATCCACGCTCTAACGACAACACTCCACCTAAAAAAACCCACACAACAACGATAAATAGGGTGAGAGACAAACCACAATTTTACATAATGAAACAGGACTTTTAAGAAAAGAAATCTTACTGCTCGGGTATTTCGAAGATCAGCGGTGTATTCCTCATCTTTGCCATTGTTGTTATCCTCCCTCATCTAGCTTCCATCCTTAGCAGAATAATGATAATAATTCTGCCATTAAAGTAACAGCAACAATCAAATTTAGCCATAAACAAACTTCAAACAATAAATTTATGATCAAATAACAGAGTAAATAGGATCATCATCAATGGCCCCAAATCCCTCATCATCTCCGCGGCTGTAGCAATTCAAATCCAACTAAACTAAACCCTAATTACTCATCAATTCAAACCCGTCCTAATTGTAGCTCAAATTGTCTGATTTTTTATGGCGATGGTAACAAAACCAGTACCTCATTCACCACATCACTCACTTCTTGTAAACTTATCTCGCCTCCGCTTTCACTCTCCTGAACTCGCTTCAATATCTGCCTAGAAGAACTCATGTCCGGCTCCTGCAACAAAACATTAAGATTGTATTTTGTAGCGACAGTTTTCCTCTTTATAAAAATTTGTATTATTTCCCCAATATATAAGAAATGCCCCTGGAGTAGCCTAAATAGCACAACCATGGTCACCACTAGTATGTAACTACTATTTTAGAAGTTAAAAAGATACAGGAATGTGGCCATACACAGGATGCTAATGTCACAAGTAACAACTATATATAGGTTTCAAAACAGGATATCACACAATTTCCGCAAAAGTGACAAGATTAGAGGGAAAAGTCCATAAAAAAGCGAACCTCTTGCTCGAGGCTTGCGCTGCATAAGCTGGCCAATCTGCTCGAACAATAAATCTCCTTCCGGCTTCCTCCCCCTTTTTTCCTAACCCTAGATTTAGAGGAGAGAGAAAAGGGGAGCGGAGAAACGAGATGAAGGACTGAAAATGGAAGAAAATAGAGAAAGAGGAGTTCTGATGAAAGAGAAGCGATGGAGAGGCAAATGGTCAACCTGGACGAAAGAACGCCAGACAAGAACAAAGAGAAACGCAATGTTTAGATTGTTTACCAGTTACTATAGTTGTTAAAGCTAAGCACAGTAAACCCCAAACACCACTTTTATAAGGGTAGGAGAAGGTAATACCATGTGTTAGCCATGGATTAATAATGCCAATATGATATCAGAGTTGGATAACCAGTGATTTACCAAACTTAAGCCGACTCATACACAGAGAATTAAGAACATGGCAAGGCAAAGGCAATACAGACATCGTCAACTTCGTAAAAAAGCACATGAATTAGATACAGAAGCACCCATTTCCTTGTGATAAAACCAATTGGTGCATACTTTGGCACAGGGTATGCCTTTGAGTTTGAGGTCCGTGAAAGGCTAATATACCCAAATTAGAGATCCCAGAAAGGATCCTCACAATCAAACAATGACCAAGTAATAATTTCAGACAACAAAGTAAGAAGTTGAAGAATAATTTCAGCAAAGACTGAGAGGAAATTAACATACCTTCAAGGCAAAATTTCAACACATAATAGCCACCTTCTCCTTCTTCTTCCTCTTCATAAACATGAAACATCATCAACAAAGATAATCAAAATTTTAGTACTTTATACCATTAATAAATCAACAATCATATGAAAAGAAAAAATGATGTATAAATATAGAAAAGTAACATACGCTTTCTTTTTTTTCCCCTTTCTCCCTATCTTTTCCTATGCACACAAAAACAAAAAGACCGGAGAAGAGACAAAATCTGGAAACCAACATGAAAGTAGTTAATGAATTAAAGATAGGGAACTGGAAAAGTGATGGTGAAAATTACAGAAACATCATTCATTTAGGGAGAGAGAGTTGTGAGGGAGGAAGAGAGGGTACTGATATGGAGTAGTGGATTCACTTAGCTCTTAAACAAATGCAATGGTTAAGCACCTAAACACCATTAGACAATGTTTAATGGCCATAATACCATTACATCACTGGGTTGGTTTTGGACCAATCATTCAACCAACGACGACATGCAAAGAGGGGGGGTGGGTGTTGGGGGTCGTTTATCATTTGATACATGACTCCTCTTGTAGTCTCGTGTAATGAGGGCACGCCAACCTCGACCGGCAGGCTGGTCTAAATTTCCAGACATGGACCAGTCATATCCGGGTCTAGTGCGAGTCCTTCCACAGAATCATAAACGACAGTTAATGAATGAGATTTCTCAAATCTAGATATTCTAATCTCGCCGGGGTTTTGAGAGAAGGCAGGTCCTTGTCAAGTTGGTAGACGGCAATTGCCGGTGACGTGGCAAGGTAGGCGGAGACTGGGGTTTTGGTGAATAAACGGAACGAGATGAATAAATATGTGATAGAAGAACACACTATACTGCACAAACGTTGAAATTTTGAGGGATCTTGGCCGGGTCAAGGTCTCAAATGAAGGACCCAGACAGACCCGTAATCTATCTCCGCAGGTCTGGCTCCGCTCCTAATGTGTAAGACCCAAATCCGCCCAACCGGGTCGAGTCAGGCGGGTCTGGGTCGGGTCCATGACCATTCCTGACCATCCTACATTCGCATTTTATAATCTCGCATCTCAGAAATTTAATTCTGAGTATGGTGTTCAACTAGTAAACTCATTGCTGTTGAAACTAATACTCAAAACATTTCCAGGACAAAATTGTCCAAACACACCTTGATATCGAGAAAATAGTCAAAACACACCTCGATATCCGCGGATAAAACCCGAGATACAATACTGAGTACAATAGATCCATGGTCTAAGAGCAGGTTAAAACATAGTCCAACACTTCTGAAACTAAAATCCAATCCAGAAACTTAAAGACATAATCCGAAACTTCAACATAAGGACTTCCATATGTGCTAGGTTTGATGTCCAAACACTGGCTTCAAGCGTGACTCCTGCATAGGATAAACAAAATCATGAGACATAATCATCACAATACGATAATGTGATTGACATAACAGTACAGCCATATGAATACAACTATTGTATAAACATTCCAAAACTACTATTGTATACCCATCTTTCACTACACAACAACCAATATTAATACATACCCAAACTAGGCAGGTGCTGGGCCAGCAGGGGCTGGTGCAGCAGGTCCAGCAGGGGCTGGTGGGAGGCGGTGGACATGGTCGAGCCTGTCGTCAGCATCCTCTACTGTCCAACATTCCTCACAGAGAAAGTGTCAAGATTTGAAATGCTTCTGAAGCCCTCTCACACTGAAAAAAAACTCCTCCTCCCTTCACGTTACACTTCAAGCACAACCCATCATCTATGTTGGCCATCTACAGAATACAACAAAATTTGCATGTTAGGTTAACAACATGTGAATTCGAAAGCACACGTAAATATGTTCTACAGCTTCAAGCTGTATGTAAATCAACGTGTATCATTTTAACAGGTTACAACCGTTTACAGCCATAAATTTCTATAAACAGTTCATAAATCTTAATCAACCAAGTTGAAATTATACTTGCAAAGTGCAAAGTGCAAAGAGACATTTCACCCATAGTTTGCAAAAAGACATTTCACCCATCGTTTCCACAACAAAACCAAAACCAGTAGGAAGAACTTCAAGTTGTATAACTTGAGATTTTGGCAGGTTACGGAGTTAACGAGCTAATTGCATATCAACAAGATATATATATACTCAAGAAACTCAACTGACCTAACAAATCATCGCAATCTACCAGATTAAAATTATACTTGAAGATACATGAATCAACGTGAAAAGACACATTTAAGTCGTAATTTTGGGGCAAATTTATATGCAAATACCAAAGTATCAAACCGGATAACGTTCATAATCATATCGCCTAATCAAGAATCTAGCGATTAATCGACCAAATACTCAATCCCAAAGACAACTACGAATAATATCTCAATTTCAATGTTAACGCGCTAAATGCATATCAAAGATATAAATACTCAAGAAACTCAACTGACCTGATAAATCATCTCAATCTACCAGATTAAAATTATACTTGAAAATACATAAATCAACGTGAAAAAACACATTTAACTCACAATTTTGGGGCAAATTTATATTCAAACACCAAAGTACCAAACCTATCAAGGATAACGATCATAATCATTTCGCCTGATCAAGAATCTAGCAATTACTCAACCAAATACTCAATCTCAAAGACAATTCCGAATAATATCTCAACTTCAAACACCAATTTAGGGCAAGAATTACAGATTTAAACAAGTATAATAAACAAAAGATAACATTAGCAAAACTATCGATTGAAATCATAAGATGAAACGAAATAGAAAGGAGAGAGAAAATCTACCTCAGAAAAGATGAATACGGCTCAGAAAAGATGAACGCAAATCAACAGCACAGATTCTCTTCAAAAAAAAAAGATAACAAACGCAGCAGTAAAACAGATTAAAATCTTTGTTTTAATGGAAGCGTGATGAAGAAGAATGAGAGGAAGAAAGAGGTTACCGAAATCAAAACGGCGAAGGATCAATCGGCTCGCTAGGGTTTTCTGGAAGTGCGACTGCGGATTTCAAAGTATTTATAGGAGCCGGAAATGATCATAAAATGGGTGGGTGATTAATCAGCAGAATGAAACTCAGCGTTTTATTTAGAAACGCTATGGCATTGTTAATAAAACTCGTCGTTTTTGTAAAAGACTACCAAGCTCAACGTTTTGCTGTTATTAAAGAGATTTTTATCTTTGAAACTCGTCGTTTTGGTCTGAAATACATCTTCATACACAAAACTCGTTGTTTCATTTTTATTATAATAACCTGCAGACACAATACTCGTCGTTTTACCAAAAGAAGCAATTGAGATTGGAAATCCTTGAATATTAGCAAACATTGGCCATAAAGATATAAAATTAAAATACAAACTTCACATGAAGTCAAGTGTACAGATCGGTGTGAGAAAAAAAAAAACCATGTAAATAATTGAAATTGACCAAATTGATTTAACATTCGATTAAAACCGAAAGAAAGGACCTTTACAAAAAAAAAAAATCCAATTCAATTAGTTAAACTTATAAAAACATCATATAATGAGGTACAAATTTAGTTTTGTAGATCAATCATATAGATCTGTGTGATAAAAGCAAAAAAAAAATCAATTGAAGTTGTAAAAAAAAGTCAACTTTAATTAACATTCAAATTCAGATTGAAAGTATCAGTGATAAACCAATTCAATTGGTAGATTTGTAAGATGACCAAATAGTGAGGAACAAAATTTAATTTGTAGATCCATCATATAAAATTGATGGAACCAAGAGAATCAATTGAAAATGGGGAAAAGCAAGTTCAAAACAATTCAATATGGTTGATAAAACGATTCAAAATTTGGTTTATAAAGCAAATCAAATCGGTTGATAAAACAATTGAAATTTGTAGGCACATCAATTCGAATTGGTAGATCCGATTGGTGTATTGAATTGGTATATACATGTCAAACAAATGAAGACCAAATTCAATTTGAAGAACAAACCTTTTGTGACCATCCTCATCTTCCTGAGGAATGGAAGACTCATGAGATGATCACCATATAGGATAGATGACCTTGTGGGATCCTTCATCTCTTGTTCTCTTTCTCTCTATTTTTCTTTCTCTCTTGTTCTCTCTCTTGTTCTATTTTTCTCTCTCATATTTTTCGTTTTTTCTGTTTCTCTCACAACTCTCTGACTTTTTTTTTGTTGTGTTGGGAGTTGGCAAAGCTAACCCGACTTGACTTATACGACCCGTAAACGTGGAAACCAGGTTTGATTGAACGCGAAGTTGTGATCAACCAAACTTGATTAGGTCTGACCCGATATGAACCGACGTTTAATACAACCAAACAATGCTCAACCCGACCTGACTTGTTTGATAGCCCGACCATAATCAAGCTGGTGACACGACGACAAATAAGTTTGACCGGAAATTGAAATGGTCCAAATAATTACCCCAAAACAACTAGATCAAATGATGACTCGACTTGATAGAATTACCCAACTTAATGAGCTCGATCAACTCGAAGTCCTATGCTAACCAAATAAGACGTGAGCACGATATGTCTGCAAAATTGACCATGACCCAAACATCTGAATTGGACCCTAAATTGATAGTTAGAATTTAACCTGAAACCTAGAATCACTCGATCCGGAAAAGACCCGAATTTGGTTTGACCCATATTGAATATGCGGATCCGACCATACCTAACCCAAATAATCAGTCTTTAAATGACTTGGCTCAACGAGATACGACTTGAATTTGCCATTCCACAACTTAGGTTAAACCTATTGAACATAACTTTAGTTGGCATTACATGTACATAACCACCAATTTATTGAACTTCCTATATATTTAAGCAAAATGCAAATAGAGTTTTTCCAGTAGTATAAGCGGGATAAAATTCAACCGCGACCCTATACCCATGTCCAACATATATGCAACCATTACTAACGGACACACCTCCCGCTATAGTTGCTCCTGTTTCAAATGACCATAAAATATCCCCTGTTCTAGCATCCATTGCATATAGTGGCCCCATCGTCCCGTTTGTTGACCCTGCAAAAATAAGTCCATTAGTCACAGTGACGGGGTCATCCGAGGTGGCGTTGCTAGGGTTAGATGTGGACCATAACACTTTGCCATTTTCACTTTGCATAGCCACCTACCCACCAGTTGTGGTGGTACGGTTCGATGGCTTAAGGTTGAAGGTTCGGCCTTCGCCGTTGGCGATATTTGTGTATACCCTTTGCTCATCTGTAGCTGATCCCCACATTCCACCTCCTGTTAAACCTCCTGGTCCTGCCTCCTGTAGTATTATATACAGTTCCGTACGTAAAAATTTAAACATGTGGGAAAAGTTCATATGCGTAATGATAACGATAATACAACAAATTATTTGGAAAAACTAGAGTAAATCTAGAAGAAGAAAAAATAGTTGGATACCAAAGGAGAATACAATTAAAGAAATTTAAAAAAATACAAAAAAAAAAAAAAAAAAAAAACCATAAGGAAAAGAAATAGAATTTTTTGTTGTTGTGTATGCACTAGTATAGTAGTATATATGTTTAAATTATGTTAGCCCCAGCACGACATTAGAGAGGAAAATAAAGAAAATGATGGATCTCGGGTGAAAATCCCACTACTCACCTCACTTTGCTCTCTAATTTTGTGCCGAGACACGATGCTAGGGCTAGCATAAGTGCTCGTATGTTTGAACGATTTGGTTGAGTTACTTTTTTTTAACAAGGTTAAATGGCTAAGCAACTTACATACCGTGCTCCAAAAAAGATCACCATTGTCCCGACCAAGGGCCCAAGTGAATCCACTCTTTTGGGTT
This sequence comes from Spergularia azorica, assembly GCA_038382645.1. NCBI lineage: Eukaryota > Viridiplantae > Streptophyta > Magnoliopsida > Caryophyllales > Caryophyllaceae > Spergularia > Spergularia azorica. The sequence goes on from JBBYHQ010000017.1 coordinate 755,217, forward strand.
GCGACCACAATGTCTTTCTTAGTCCCCTTAACTTTAACAGTAAGCAACATGGGCGCCTTGCCGAAATCAGCATCAGGGTTGGGTCCGGGAGGACAACTCGCAGAATTAGTCAAATTATTGCAAGCATTGAACCAAACATCGTACCCTCCAAATTGATGGTACCACTTAATATTACCAGTTTCCAAGTTCAATGCCAAGAACGAATTCGAATGGTTTTCAGGCTCTACACATTCATCAATATGTGAAGGGATGGTTTGGTTGTTCTCTTCGACTTGGCAATCACGAACTCGTTGTGGAGCTGAGTAGAGGTTTCCGGTCGCTATGTATACGAGGTTTCGAGTCGTGTCGATTGCTGGACTGCTCCCCCATATGGATGCCCCCGCATACTCCCCTAGCTTGCCGTGGTTGTCTGGCAACATGTAGGTTTTCCATAGTATGGAGCCTGTTTCAGCATCAAGTTTTGCGAAGCTACCTCGAAATGTGCAACATTCTTCAACGCTGGCGATTGCTTCTTCTAGTGATGATACACCCACATAAAAGGACCTAGAAGAGTAATTTGAAACGACAAATACTTCAATTCAAGGAATAAGGTCAATCCAATAGTCGAAAATGATTAGACTTATACTCGTATAAGATTTTAATTTAATACCTTTTATAGTAGGTGCCGGACATGGTAATGACACTGTAGCTAGAATTATCGACCCTAGTCATCCAAGCCACTGAGCCATCCTTGATCCTAAGCGCAATCACATAAGATGGTCCGTAAATTCCAACTATGACAAGTCCCATGTCCGGAGCAATGGTTGGAGTCGCCCTCGCCACGGTCACGCTCAAATTGAACACAAACCCAGGGGCCTCAATCCCGGTGAGCTCCTGTATGAACCGCTCCCAAACGAGTAAACCATCTGAAGCCTTAACCGCGTAAATGTAGCCATCCCAACTAGGGAAATATACAACTCCGTCATATATGGCTGGAGTTGCAGTAATATCTCTCCTTGCTTCGAATTTCCACTTTAGTCTAAGGTTTTGTATAGTTTTCGGACAGATCTTTGTCTCATTCGACGCGAATCTTCTGTTGTGTAGGTCTCCTCCATGGTTTAGCCAATCATCCAGGTAATTATCCTTCAAAAGTGACATACAAGTCGTTGTAAAGGATGCAAGAAAGTAAAACAATTAAGATTAACTAACGAACAGATTTACGTGATTCACTGACAATGTGTTATTTAGGTACGTCTACATGCTAACATGCAAATCGCTAAAGGTTATTTTGTTACAAATTATCAACACAACAAAAATGTTACTTACAGGGTGAGAATATGCCGAGAGTAGAAGTGTAGCCCCAAAAAATGTTGCAAAACAGAGGACGATGACGTAAGAGTTGAAGTTTCTTGTTCTAATTGCCATGTTTGATTTGCGAAGCACATGTACCTGTAATGGGGTAATTTACGTGATTTATTGTGTAGCTTCTTGCTTAGTTGCTAATTGGGTAATTTACGAAAGAAATTGCCTGATAATTAAAATTATACTTTGCAACAGATCATATTTTTATGTTTACTGAAATCTGATCTATTAGAAACTAAGCAAGTTCTCTAGCTTGATATTCATCACATAGATTAGTAATATATGGTCGTCTCTTGACCTCTAAACTTCGTGTTTTGTGATTAATCGATTTCTATGACTCGGGAAGCTTGGCTCGGGATGAACTGAGAAACATCTAATAAGGGAGATCGAGGAAACTATATTTCGTATCAGGTGATTAATGTTTTACACTAAACAATTTTTCCTACATACCAACATCTATCCAGGGGGTATATATACTACCCACTCCATTAGTTTTATATGTAATGCAAAGAGCCAAAGATACACTACAGAACATAAGTAAGACTAATTTTCTTAACTCACCTAATTTTAAGCTCTTCACTAAACGCAACTACAACATCTAACAACTCTTTATGTTAAGAGTAACACATCTTCACGATTTCCCTCTTCTTTGTTTACGAGTTTCCCAAGTTTGAGAAACCAATTTTGTCAACTTTAATTTTTAAGACTTTCTGTAAAGTTTATTGTGCCAATGAACCATCTCAATCAAAAGTTTAAGTTGATGGTTTGGGCAGAAAACAATGCTTTTACACCTTAACAATTTGCTCATAAGTCATAGCATCATCATATTCCATCGGATTAAAACTATACGAGTAACAAGTAAGGTATAATTAATATATACAATAAATCGACTAACGGAGGATTGATCGAGCTGATGTCCTGAGGTTTGCTAACCCCAACACGGACTCCTCCCTCTATATTTATCATATGCCATCTAGAACTTGTATTACTAATTAACAAGTGGAGAACTTGAACAACATGACATGGTTGTAAGTTTCTCCAGGCTTAACTATTTGTGAAGGGAAATTATGATGGTTGACTGCGTCAGGGTACCCTTGAGTCTCCAAAGCAAGTCCAGCATGAGCCTTATAGACCGCACCATCTTTGCCTTTCACGTCCTTCAGCATTCCTCCTGTATAATACTGCAAGCCTGGCTGGTTGCTTAACAGCTCCATTTTCCTCCCGGATTTCGGATCCTCCAAGATCACCGCCGTGTGAGGTGGTCGGGGTCCTTGTTCTCTACATCGATGCAGTAGTTGATGTCGTACCTGATACATATCGTAAATGCACCAATTTCAATTTCAACTTTACGTGCATGATAATTATAATGGTCTAAACTTACTCTAAAAAAATCCTCTCAGCCAAAATTCTAAGCTAACTCAGACATGGCGCTTGGCAGTTGGCATCTTAGCACGCCACTTCACATAAATGTCGTGGGGTTTGAAGCGTGGATAATGCACATGATCACTCATACATTGCATTGTGCATGACCTTATTGAGGAGGCTCCAATAATGCCTAGTGAAATAAACATTTCAACCAACAGCATATACTGACGCGTAGTTTGGGGACTAGACAATGGTTTCATACCTTAACACTTATTGACATAAAGTTTGACCGGCTTGACTATGTAGAGAATAGAAGAGAGAATTTTGACTTACCCTTTCGGAACTTCACTCAATCGGCTTCCAATAGCTCTGAGATTCAAAAAGTCGAAAGCCGTACCCTTGACCGACTTCATCTCACCGGTAGGGATGAGCTCGTCGTCGGTTGGGGTAATGTGGGATCCTTCAATTTGAATTTTGTGTGACAGAATGTCGCCACTGTTGTGGCCACCAAGGTTCCAATAGCTGTGGTGGGCTAAGTTTACAGGGGTGGCTTTCTTGCCTGGCTTTGCTACCATCTCAATTTTCAGGGTGTTATCCTCTTTGTTCAACTTGTAGGTGATTTTAACCTTGAGTTCACCTGGAAATCCTGCATTATGTAGTACATGTACAATGATTAATTAATACATCGTACGAGCATTACAGTTAAGTCTGGTGTAAAATGGTCTGATATTATGATTTATGTGTATATATACAATGCATATTGCTAAAGGTCTACAGTGTAGACACAATTAATTTGTTTACAATGTAAAATTAAGTCAATATTAGTAAAATTGAGATTGGAGTAGTAAAATTAATTTGTGTGAAAAAATCATGCAGTAAAATTATTTATGTGAGTAGTAAAATTTTGCTAGTGTAGTAAAATTAATGCTAATAGTAGACACTTTCAAGTGTCTACATTGTAGGCCTCTAGAATTGTCCATATACAATATACTCACCTTGTTCACCATCTTTGCTATCATAGGCAAATGTGATGTAAGGCTTGTGTCCTTCTTTTCTGTACCTGTGCACTTTCCAAACAAGATCAGAGTATCCTGGCTTGCCACCTATAAACATCGGGATATATATATATCAAGAAATTGCTACAAAATGCGACTCGTAAAAATACAACGGTTTTTATTTTGTCGATTGTTTACTTTTGATCTAAATACGTGATAACAACTAAACTATATGTACATCCTAAAGAAATGGGGGAGTAACGTATCGTACCATGAAGCATATTTTTGCCTTCGTTAGCAACAAGCTTGTATGTTTTCCCGTCCAAGCTGAATTTTGCACCGCCGATCCTGTTTGCTACTCGACCAACGCTTGCACCAAAGTATACTGTATCATTCTGTAATATATGCATATGCACATATGTGTGCAAGATTAAGATTTTTTTTTAATTATAAATTTTCTCATTATAATTATTCTACGTCAATCTTAATCAAATTATGTTATTTAAACAAAGATCGAACAGAAAATCACACCTTATAATCATCCACTTTGTCGTATCCGAGCACCACATCAGCCATCTTCCCTGAAAGTACACATGAATTATGTTACAATCTTTAGTCTAAATTAGATTATAACTATGCTAAATTCGCCGATTAATCAAATCATTGTAGGATGATAATACTCTAATAATCGACTTATCTATTATTGAAAATATGTTGGGTATTTATAGTACATAACATAAGCAAGTGCATCACCCTTAACCTAATGGCTAATACAATGTACCTTGTAGGTACAAAGTACATAATAAATTACATACTCCGTATTCACTCTATAGTCTATATTCATCCTCTATCACTCCCCGGCAGTCGGAACGGCAGTTGTACGGACGTTTCGACTGGATGCAGAAATGGATGGCACGACATGAGCAATGAGGGAGCAATACCACAACCACATAGCACGGACCACTGT